>PVHT021183645.1:712438-782325 GCA_004024745.2 Catagonus wagneri
TGCCTCAATGTTTCAGCCTGGTTCTTTGCTGTGCTACAGGAGATTAAAAGAAAACATTGATTCCGGGCTTGGATCAGATTGAAGATAAGGAGCCAGTCTGGTGGTGGCTGCATTTTCAGCATGCCATCCCCGTGAGGGGCCTCAGTCTGGCCTCAGATAAACTGAGGAAGCTGGTGAGTTTCTTTCTGTGTCACAAGAGATCAGGCCCAGATGAATCAGGTTTAGATTCTGCTTTGCTGGGAGTGAAGTACCCGAAGGGGTCCAGATACACAGCATAACCGGCATAAACAAGTAAGGGAGAACATACAAATAACTTTTTGGAAGTCTTCAACTCAACCAGCGGGAAGAGATGTGAATGGGTGTGGTTAGCTGTGCACTCATCACGCTGTGGATGTCACTCAGGATGCTTGACAAAGGAAAGAGAGCTTCCATTAATCCTGGGAGTGGCTCGACTGTGGACTGTTTAAAAGCACCAGTACTGCCACGGTAATTACCATTCACCGACAAATTTTCACAAACTGTTTTTAACCCTAACAACACCACTGCCTTTGAGGTAGCTGTCGTGCTTTTGCCAAGTATCTCCAGTTCTCCCACTTCCGGGCACCTGCAGGATGGCCCTGTTTGGCTTGCCTGTGGCATGGGGGCAGGAGGCTCCTCTGGTCAATGAGTGGTGGATGCGAGTAACACATTTCCAGCAAGAGTAATTCATGTTTAGTGTGAGACCTCCCAGAGCACTCTTTCCCTTTGGCCCAGAAACCAGTAAGAAAGGGACTCAGCCATTCTGACCAAGGCGTTGTTCTTACTCCGACTGTATAGCTGAAATTTGGTGAGTAGGGTGGTTAACTGTATGCATCAACTTGATTGTGCTAAGGGAAGCCTTGATCACTGGTAAAACATTATTTCTAGGTGCATTTGAAATAGCAGACCAAGTAAAGACATACGCCCTCACCACTGGGGCTGGGCATCAGCCAATCTGCTGGGGCTCTGAATAGAACGAAAAAGCAGAGAAAGAGTGAATTCTTGCTCTGTCTTTGTGAGCTGAGACCTCCATCTTCTCCTGCCCTAAGACATCAGAGCTCCTGCCTCTCAGACTCAGGCTGAAAACACACCACTGCCTTTCCTGCACCTCCAGCTTTCAGATGGCAGATTATGGAACTTCTCAGCCCCCATAACTATGTGAACCAATTCCTATAATAAATCTCTTACATCTGTCTATACATAGCTGACAGGTTCTGAATCTCTGGAGAACCCTGACTACATTACAGCCTTTAGTGATAAAAGGCATGAAACAGGGAAACAGGACAAATAATAAAATGTCAGCAATTCAAATGAGTGTTTGACAAAGGGAGAATCTTCACTGGCCTATAAACTTTTAAATCTGTAGCTCTCCATGGTTAAATAAGATGAAATTTGGGGGTGGGAAAGTGCTGGGGGAACCTCTGTTTAAGAAAATGTTCTATTCATTAAGGAGATTCTGAGGGCAGCTCCAGAGACAACAAAGAAATATTTCAATTTCTACAGTATATACTGTGAACTATGTTCTCCATGCTTACTGCCTATACTTACTGACTGTTCATAAACAGTCTCGTGGTAAAAGATAGAAAATGTAGATAATACATCCCATATTAAAGAAATGTGAAATTTAAAAACAAACAAAACAAAAAACAAGTGACTGAGAAGCTAAAGGTAGGAAGAAACCAATAAACAGAACAAAATGAATGCTTAATGTGTAAGGTAAAATAAAATTCAAGAAATTAAATGTTAGGTTTCAGCAATTAACCTTAACATACCTCAGCAAAGACAGTGTGCTTGAGTTTAACCTATAACCTAGGGGTAGTGAATTGACATCTGAAGTTCCCTGACCCAGAGTCCATGATCCCCATTCAACAGGAGCAGACAGTTAGCACTGGAAGTGTTGTAATGAAGAGTCTTCAATCCAAAGTATGACTGTCCTTCAAAAATTCCTAAATCTGCATCAGAAAGATCATAATTGGTCTATGAGATTCATAATAGGTCTATGAGATTTGGAAATAAATTTCCACTCACCAAAACTACTCTGCCTGATATGAATTTGGTCAAAGAACCTAAGGAGCCAGGAAAACAAACTCCTCTGGGGAGAAGGTCTAAGTCTAGAACTCCATTTAGTCCTGTGCCCACAGAATAAGGTCTGATCCTACCACAGGTTAGCTAATCTTGTCGTCAGGATATATGTTATGTTTGCACCAAAATTAGTCTTTCCTGCAAGGTGTATGTTAGAATGTGGAAAGGGTAGCAGGTGGCATCTTCACTAAGTTTACAGACAGGATGTACAGCTTTCGTGCCTGTGCCTCTAAGGTATAGCTTGGATGATATCATAGCTGCCACTCACCTCTAATGTCACCATTTTCACAAAAACATATTTGGTTAAATTCCATCAGTCTGCAACAGTTAAAATATTAAAAAAATGGAAGTTTCATATCAAGAAGATGGACTACATTAAAAACACAAAAGTATAAAACCCCATGATCCTCTCAATAGATATAGAAAAAGCATTTGACAAAATCCAACATCCATTCATGATAAAAACTTTTACGGAAGTGGGTATAGAGGGGAAATATCCCAACATAATAAAAGCCATTTATGACAAACCCATACCTGATATAATACTCAATGGAGAAAAGCTGAGAGCCTTCCCACTAAAATCTGGAACAAGACAAGGATGCCCACTCTCACTGCTTTTATTCAGCATAGTATTGGAAGTCCTAGCCACAGCAGTCAGACAAACAAAAGAGATGAAAGATACCCAGATCAGAAGAGAAGAGGTAAAACTGTCACTATACGCAAATGACAATGATAATATATAAAGAAAACTCTAAGGACAGTGAAATATTAGAAATATTAGAAAAGGAATATGAAAACAATATTTTTCAAAATTGCACTCTCAAAACTTAAACACTTAGGAATAAACCCTCCCAAGGAGGTGAAAGACTTATACTCTGAGAATTATAAAACATTAATCAAGGAAGTTAAAGAGGATTCAAAAAATGGAAAGATATTCCTTGATCCTGGATTGGATCATACTACCCAAAGCAATTTACAGATTTAATGTGATCCCTCTCAAATTACCCATGACATTTTTCACAGGACTATAACAAATAATCCAAAAATTTATATATAACCATAAAAGACCCAGAATTACCAAAGCCATTCTGAGGGATAAAAACAAAACAAGAGGCATAACTCTCCCAGACTTCAGACAATATTACAAAGCTACAGTAATCAAGACAGCACATTGCTGGTACAAAACCAGACATACAGATCAATGGAACAGAAGAGAGAGCCCAGAGATAAACCCAGACACCTGTGGTCAATTAAACTTTGATAAAGGAGAGAAGAATACAAAATAAGAAAAATCTCTCCAGAAGGTTGTGCTGGGAAAACTGGACAGTTGCGTGTAAATCAACGAAAACAGAACACACCCTTCCCCATGAACAAAAATAAACTAAAAATGGCTTAAAGACTTAAACATAAGACATAACACCTTCAAATTCCTAGAAGAGAACATAGACAAAACACCCTCTGACATAAACTATACTAATATTTTCTTACATCAATCTCCCAAGGCAATAGATACAAAACCAAAAATAAATAAATGGAACCTAATCAAACTCACAAGCTTTTGCACCATAAAAAACATTAAAAAATGAAATGACAACCTATGGAATGGGAAAAAATAGTTGCAAGTGATTCAACCAACAAGGGCTTAATCTTCAAAATATATAAACAAAACAAACACCCCAACTGAAAAATGGGCAGAGGGCCTAAATAAATATACATTCCTCCAAAGAAGGTATATTGATGGCCAGTAGGCACATGAAAATATGTTAAGTATCACTAATAATGAGATACATGAAAATCAAAACTACAGTGAGGTAACACCTTACACCAGTCAGAATGGCCAGCATTTATAAATCTACAAATAACAAATACCAGAGAGGGTGTGGAGAAAAGGGAACCCTCCTACACTGTTGGTAGGAATGCAAACTGTTACAACCACTTTGGAAACAGTATAGAGGTTCCTCAGGAAACTAAATATAGAACTATCATATGATCCAACAGTCCCACTTCTGAGCATACATCCAGACAAAACTACAGCTCAAAAAGATACATGCACACACCCCTATGTTCATAGAAGCACTATTAAACAACAGCCAAGACAGGAAGCAACCTAAATGTCCAGATGAATGGATTAAGATGATGTGGTACATATACACAATGGAACACTACTCGGCCATAAAAAAGAATGAAATAATGCCATTTGCAACAACATGGATGGACCTAGAAATTATCATACTAAGAAAAGCAAGTCAGAAAAAGACAAATATAATATGTATATGTGGAATCTAAAATATGGCACAAATGAACCTAAACAGAAATCTGCAAAACGGGAATATACTCACAAATATAGAGAACAAACCTGTGGTTACCAAGAGGATGGGGAGAGGGACTGAGATGGACTGGGAGTTTGGGGTTAGTAGATGCAAACTATTACATTTAGGATGGATAAGCAATGAGGTCCCAGTATATAGCACAGGGAACTATATCTAGTCTCTTGGGATATACCATGATGGAAAATAATATAAGAAAGTGAATGTATATATATGTATGACTAGGTCACATGGCTGTACAGTAGAAATTGCCACAGTACTGTAAATCAATTATACTTTAATAAAAAAAAAAAAGATAGGGAGTTCCCTTCGTGGCTCAGTGGTTAACGAATCCGACTAAGAACCATGAGGTTGCGAGTTTGATCCCTGGCCTTGCTCAGCGGGTTAAGGATCTGGCGTTGCCGTGAGCTGTGGTGAAGGCTGCAGACGCGGCTCGGATCCCGCGTTGCTGTGGCTGTGGCAAAGGCCGGCGGCTACAGCTCCTGTTAGACCCCTAGCCTGGGAACCTCCATATGCCGTGGGTGTGGCTCTAGATAAAAAAAGGCAAAAAGACAAAAAAAAAAGAAGATAGACTAATAGAAATAGGCAAGGAAAGCATAAGGGTTAGAAATAAATCCAACTATTGAAAGACTGCCATAGTGAAAATAGAAAAAGCAAATATTAATACAAATAACTGAATTCAATCATATAAAATCAATAAAACTTCACACAAAAAATATAAAGAATACTAGTGAAAAGATGGGGGACAAGATGGCAGAATAAAAGACCTTGAACTCAGCTCATCCCATGAGAACACAACAAACAGGGTGGAAACACAATCCCACCCATCGAAGGACATGCTGCCGAAAGACTTTCTGAGCCCCCAGCCACCTTTACACATGCCGTTTAACACAGCCCTGCCCACCAGAAGGCCAAGACAAACCTCCACCCTGCAGTAGGCAGGCACCAGCCTCTCCCACCAAGAAGCCCGCATAAATCTACAGACCAGTCTCACCCACCAGGGGGCAGACGTCAGAAGGAAAGATACTACAATCCTGCAGCCTGCAGAACTGAGTCTGCAAACACAGGTCAGAAACTATACTGGGACCAGCTGGTCCTTGGCCCTTGGGTGACAGGAGGGGAGTGTACTGCTGAGACACACAGGACATCCCCTAGAGAAGGCCGTTTCTCCAAGTTTGAGAAATATAAGTAAGCTGCTACATATATAAAAATACAAATAGAAATTTAAATAAAATGAGACAGCAAAGTAGTATGTTCTAGACAAAGGAACAAGATAAAACTTCAGAAGGACAAATAAGTGACGTGGATATAGGCAATCTACCTGAGAAAGTGTTCTCGGTAGTGATCCTAAAGATGATCCAAGAACTCATTAAAAGAATAGAGGCACAAAGCGAGATGTTACAAGGGGTTTTTAATCAATGAATTTAGAAAAAATAAAGAACCAAACAGTGTTGTAAGTAAGATAACTGAAATGAAAAATACACTAGAAGGAATCGATGGTAGAATAAATAAGACAGAAGACTGGATAAGTGAGTTGGGAGATAGAGTGGTGGAAATCTCTGCCAAAGAACAGAACAAAGAAAAAACAAATGAAAAGAAACAAGAACAGCTTAAGAGAACTCAGAGACAACACCAAATACACCAACATTCGCATTATAGGGGTTCCAGAAGGAGAAGAGAAAGGGCCTGAGAAGATATTTGAATAAATAGTAGCTTAAAATTTCTCTAACATGGGAAAGGAAATAGTTACCCAAGTCCAGGAAGCACAGAGAATACCACAGAGGATCAACCCAGAAAGGAACATGCCAAGACACATAGTAATCAAATTGACAAAAATTAAAGATAAAGAGAAGATATTAAAAGCAATGAGGGCAAAGCAACAAATAACATGCAAAGGAACCCCCATAAGGTTATCAGCTGGTTTTTCAGCAGAAACTCTGCAGGCCAGAAGGGAGTGGCACAATACATTCAAAGTGGTGAAATGGAAATACCTACAACTAAAAATACTATACCCAGCAAGGCTCTCCTTCAGACTTAACAGAGAAATCCAAAGACTTACAGACAAGCAAAAGTTAAAAGAATCCAACGCCACCAAACCAGATCTACAATAAATGCTAAAGGAACTTCTCTAAACAGAAAAGGAAAAGCCACAAATAGAAACAAGAAAATTACCAAAAGAGGAAAGTTCATCAGTAAAGACAAGCCTACTGTAAAGGTAGGAAACCATCCATACACAAGTATGATATCTAAACCAATAACTGTGAGGAGGAAAGTACAAACGCATGATATTTAAAATGCATTTGAAATTAAGAGATCAGCAACATAAAACAATCACATATATATCTATAGAGAGATTGCTATATCAAAACATCATGGTAACCAAAAACCAAAAATGATAATGAATATACACACCAATTGTAGTTGCCAAGGGGGAGGGGGAGGGAGTGGAATGGACTGGGAATCTGGGGTTAATAGATGTGAACTATTGCCTTTGGAATGGATAAGCAATGAGATCCTGTTATATAGCACTGGGAATTATATCTAGTCACTTATGGTGGAGCATGAGGGAGGATAATGTGAGAAAAAGAATTTATATTTGTATGTGTGACTGGATCTCTTTGCTGTACTGTGGAAAATTGACAGAATACTATAAACCAGCTATAATGGAAAAAATAAAAATCATTAAGAAAATTAAAAAAAAAAGGAATCCAAACACAACACTAAAGAAAGTCATCAAATCACAAGAGAACAAAAGAGTAAAGAAAATATTTACAAAAGCAAATCCAAAACAATTAATAAAATGGCAATAAGAACATACATATCAATAATTACCTTAAAGGTAAAAGGATTAAATGCTCCAGCCAAAAGATATAGACTGGCTGAATGGATACAAAAACAAGACCCATATATACTGTCTACAAATACCCACTTCAGATCTAGAGACACATACAAACTGAAAGTGAAGGGATGGAAAAAGCTGTCCCATGCATATGTAAATCAAAAGAAAGCTGGAGTAGTAATACTCATATCAGACAAAAAGTACTTTAAAATAAATACTGTTATAAGCGACAAAGAAGGACACTACATAATGACCAAGGGATCAGCTCAAGAAGAAGATACAACAATTGTTAATATATATTTACCCAACAGAGGAGTGCATCAATATATAAGGCAAATGTTAACAGACATAAAAGGAGAAATCGACAGTAACACAATAATAGTGGGGGACTTTAACACTCCACTTATATCAGTGGACAGATCATCCAGATGGAAAATCGGTAAGGAAACACAGGCCTTAAATGGTGCATTAGATTGGACGGATCTAATTGATATTTATAAACCATTCCATCCCAAAGCAGCAGAATACACATTCTTAAAAAAAAAAAAAAAACCTATTGGATGTAGCAAAAGCATAGGGAAGTTAATAGCAATACAAGCCTACCTCAGAAAACAAGAAAAGTCTCAAATAAACAACCTAATTTACACCTAAAACAAATAGAGAAAGAATAAACAAACCCCAAAGTTAGTAGAAGGAAAGAAATAATAAAGGTGAGAGAAATAAATGAAGACTAAAAAGAACTATGGAAAAAATCAATGAAACTAAAAGACTGTTCTTTGAGAAGATTAACAAAATTGATAAACCTTTAACCAGACTTATCAAGATAAAAAAAAAAAAGGAAATGGTCCAAATCAATATAATTAGAAATGAAAAAGAAGTTAAAACTGACACCACAGAAATACAAAGAATCATGAAACTACTGCAAGCAACCATATGCCCATAAAATGAGCAACCACGAAGAAATGAATGAACTCTCAGAAAAGTACAGTCTCCCAAGACTGAGCCAGAAAAAGAATGGAAAATATGAACAAATTACAAGTACTGAAATTAAATCTGAAATTAAAAACTTCCAATAGAGTCCCTGTTGTGGCTTAGTGGATTAAGAACCCAATATAGTGCCTGTGAGAATGTGGGTTTGATCCTGACCTCGCTCAGTGGATTAAAGACCAGCATTGCCACAAGCTGAGGCATGGGTCTCAGATGAGGCTTGGATCCTGTATTGCTGAGGCTGTGGCACAGGCTGGCAGTTGCGGCATAGGCTGGCAGCTGCAGCTCTGGTTTGACCTCTAGCCCAAGAATTCCATATGCTGCAGTTGTAGTCCTACTATATACAACATAGTTAACCAACAAGGACCTATCTACTGTATAACAAAGGGAATTATACTCAATATCTTGTAATAACCTATAATGGGAGAGAATATTATATGTGTATGCATAACAGAATTACTTTATACCTGAAACTAACACAACATTGTAATCAACTATATTTTAATAAAAAATTAAAAAAAATAAAGATTAGTGAAAAATTACAAATAAGACTTTAGAATGAATGAGGTAATAGTGCCTTTAAGAACAAAATATAGGAGTTCCCTTCGTGGCTCAGTGGTTAACAAATCCGACTAAGAACCATGAGGTTGCGGGTTCGATCCCTGGCCTTGCTCAGTGGGTTAAGGATCCGGCGTTGCCGTGAGCTGTGGTGTAGGTTGCAGACGTGGCTCGGATCCCGCGTTGCTGTGGCTGTGGCGTAGACCGGCGGCTACAGCTCCTGTTAGACCCCTAGCCTGGGAACCTCCATATGCCGTGGGTGCGGCTCTACATAAAAGGCAAAAAGACCAAAAAAAAAAAAGAATAAAATATAAAGTAATGAACTATTAAAAAGTAAAATAAAAATTCTAAAATTTGAAAGCATAAATTAGAATGACAAAATGAAGAAAAGTTATCTAAAACTACGGTATGTGGTTGTTCAAAAATATGTCCATAAATTCTTTCACACTACCTCCAAAAAGTGTGGCCTAATTTCACTTTCCTTATGTGGACTGGACACAGTGACTTACTACTAGTGAACAGAATAAAACTGAAGTGCTGAAGTCTTGTGAGATTGTGTCATGAAGTCATCACGGCCTCTTGCCTCCTCAGATCTCTGGCTCTGACAGAAGCAACAGCCGTATTGTGAGGACACTCGAGCACCTCTGTGGAGAGGTCTGCATGGCAAGGGAAGCAGTCACGCGATGAGTCATCTTCTGGGTCCAGCAAGACCTTCAGATACAGTTAAGTCTTGACTGACATCTCAACTCTAACCTCGTGAGAAACTGAGCCAGAACCTCTCACCTAAGCCTCCACTCGCAGATATCTGACTCTCTGAAACTGAGAAAACAAATATTTGTTATTTTAAGGTACTAAGTTTCAGGTAATATGTAAAGCAGACATAGATAATGAATACAAACTGTTAGAACTACTTTTAAATTAAGCAAATACTTCATCTGTAGAGCTTAGAAAGGAGTCAAATAAAGTGTGTTCTAAACAGGATCCTCTCATTTGAGAGAGAGAGGATCTCAAGGCATGGAATTCCCATAGAAGCTCTCTGAGGATGATCTCTCTTGACTTTTTAACAGATAAGCCCGGTCTACAGGGCGGAGGGCTTATGGCAGAAGCTATACGTGCTGTTTCCATGGGGAAAAGGTTTAGGAGGCCAGCGCTACTGTGAGCTCAATGCAGTGAAGACAAATGTAAATAAGGGGTGAGCACCTGCACACCAAGACCATATTTTATACCCTGTGCTTCAGAACCCAGCACCTACCCTCCAAGGACACAGAGACTAGCAAATGCTTGATAAATGTGTGGTGAAAACCCGCATGAAAACAAAGATGGAGTGAGAGCAGCTTCCACTTTATAGCAGATAATTGCATACAACTGACAGGAGGGTTGTGTGTGTACTTCAGGGTTGCCTGTGGAGCCACCTTTGAGAGTTACACCAAAGTTGCACTTCAGTCATCGAAAATACACAAAAAGAACATACTCAGCCTAAGTCAATTTGGATACTCAAAACTGTTGGGTTCTTGGGACAGCCTCTTACCATGAGAGGGGGCAGAACTAGAGCGGCTTATTCTAGGGCTCCAGGGCCATGGCGCAGTGGCAGGAAATCTTCATCTCAAACATCTATCATCCACACAGTCATATAACCTATTCTGGACGCTGGTCGTGTCTCCAACCTTTGTCTGATGATTTTTCTCTTGGCAGGCAAAGGTTGTCTATAAATCCTTCCAGGTCAAATTGGACATTTGCTCATTTCACCAAGAAAAACAAACCTTTTAGGACTGATCTGGATGGCGATAAATCCCAGCCATGCTCTACGTAGTGAACACTTGGTTAGGTGCTTTTACACAACCCTGAGGTATAGGTTTCTGATTAGGAAAATAACTGAACTTCTCTGAGATATAAATAAGGTAATCAGGACCTATGCTGCAGGGTTTAATACAGATAATACACAGCATATTAAAAAACACACTTCTTTGTATTTGTCTGTTAAACTAGAAACATCATTTTTGCATTTGGATATATTTGATCTCTTTGCCAAGCAAAAAAGCAAAGCAAACAACATATATAAAATTCCCCCAAGAAACTTCTGGTCTTCATTATAATGGGTGAACACAGCCACATTAAGGGGCTCAGGTATTAACAAAATATAAAAACTGTTCAACTTGAATACCACACCTAGGGTCTTACACACAAGGAATTTCTATTGATGCACAGCACAACTCAAGCTAAGGTCAGTGTTAATATGCACTCATAGCTCTAAAACTGGGAGTAGGAGCCTAATACTACAGTCTCCTCTGCTCTCAGTGCAGCAGATTTCGGCTCCCCCTTTGATGTTACACCAATAACATAGCTTGATTCAAACTGGAGTCCTTGGGTGGAGCTGTCAGTCACACTTTCCAGCATCCTAGAATGGCTATTTTCCATTTGTTATTTCCTGTGGAAAGCAAGAATCTCTTCTGAGTGTCAATACCTTTGATAGTTTCTCACTACAGGAGAAAAGTGGATGAATTATTCTGGAGAAAATGCTTTCTTCTCTCTTGGTGATATTTGTAAAGGCCCTGGTACTTCCACGAAATTGACTGATATTCTCCAGGGTCTTATTCTCTACACAGTATTATGTTCAGGGTTTCATTAAGCCAGGCATTATCCTCCATGAAAAAGATATTTTCAGGAAGAGTTCTGAAATTCCACTTTTTCAACTGAGATTTTCGTTTCACCAAGCCTGTCTAATTTAAAGTAGATACAATGAAAAGACCTTTCTTCGTAAGACTTAAAAATCAAAGTGGTCTAAGACAGGGCTGGGGGCATCAGAACGGTGCAGCAGTTCAAAGCATGAGCTCCCCTTGACTGTGTGGACCAAGAATGTCGCCTGTCAAGAGGAACGGGGAGGGAGTGGGATGGACTGGCAGTTTGGGGTCAGTAGATGCAAACTATTGCATTTAAAATGGATTAGTAATGAGGGCCAACTGTATAGCACAGGGAACTGAATCTAATCTCCTGGAATAGACCACGATGGAAAATAATGTTTTTTAAAAAGTATATATTATATGTATATATGTGTGTATATATATATACAGCATAAATTGGCGCAGCCTTGTAAATCAACTATAATTTAAAAAATAAAGAAGAAAAATCTTAGAGAAAAAAATATCACTTGCCCTTGTAAATCAACTGTACTTTAATAAAAAAAAAAAGAAGAAAAATCTTAGAGAAAAACAAAAGGAATCAGTAAACAAAGGATGCTGGGACCATCAAACCATCAGCCACTGCAGCTGCCTGTAACTGTGCACCTTGAGGTGATTCAGGATGGATGAAAAGAAGGACACTGGCCCTAGATAGTTAAGGCGCATATCAAAGGAAAGATTTCAATGAGCCCAGATTCTTGCATGTTTCCATACATAGAAAAGTGCTAAATTCATTAACTTGAGGTGCCTGTTTTTCTTAATTAGCAGTAATCTTTCATGTTCCAACTACCTGGGTTTTTTTTTTTTGTTTTTGGTTTGCTTGTTTGTTTGTTTTACGGCCAACCCCACAGCATATGGAGTTTCCCAGGCTAGAGGTGGAATCGGAGCTGCAGCTGCCAGCCTATACCACAGCCACAGCAACTTGATCTAAGCCATGTCTGCAGCCTACAACACAGCTCACCGCAATACTGGATCCTTAACCCACTGAACGAGGCCAGGGATCAAATCCTCATGGATACTAGTCGGGTTCGTGGCCCACTGAGCTACAACGGGAACTCCTGGGTTTAAAAAATTTTTTTTTTTTATAAAAACTTCTACATACCCTGGCTCCTCCCTGACCTCTTCAGAGTAGTCCCTCAGAGCTATCTGAGAGGCTGCCCCTGGGCTTAAGTCTCCATTAAGTTCACCTGATAAAACATAATTCTCAACTCTTAGGTTGTCCTTTTTTCCAGTTGTCAGCTGTACAATCTCTAACTGGGGAAATTTGGGGACCTCTTTCTTACCCCTTTAAGCCTCTACATCCTCACATTTAAATTGGGTCATAAAAGAACTTATGTCAAAGGGCTACTGTGAGGATTAGATGAGGCAGAGCTTCACAGTGACTACTGCATAATAAACACCAAAGAGCTATTCAATAAACATGAACTGTTATATAAAGGAGATATCTGGCAGAACACTGTCTGGAGGCCAAAATCATTTGATAGTGTCTTTTCTGTTACAGAGTCCCTTGTTTAATCCAGTAAATTCCTAGGCAACATGGAAGGCACACTAAATTCCTATTTATTATGAAGAGCATTAAAACTAAATTCAGCACCTTCTATGTGCAAGAAGGCTTTTGGCTGGGTCCCTGGGGATAATCAGACAGGTATCCTGCCCACAGGAAGCATGGGAGATAAGACAGGTACATTCAGGGCACACAGAGTGGAGAGTGGTAGATGCCAAAGAAAGAAAAGAATGTTACCAGAGAGGGAGAGAGTGCCTCCTGCTGGGGGTGGGTAATAGGAAGGTACAAGAAGACTTCAAGGAGGTCAATAAGCAGAGAGTAGAGATGGGGGAGGCAGAGGGATAGGAGCAATGAGGTCAACATTTTGTGCTCTTCCCTGTGTGCCAGACACCGTGCTAAGCTCCATGTTTGCACTGACTCATTTAATTCTCCCCAAGATTTGCTAAGGTAGGTGCAATCCTTCTCACATTATTCAGGATGAAATTGAGGTTCAGCTTGATTACGTTACTTGCCTAGAATCACACAGCTGGCAAAAGTGTCATGGCTGGAGCTCAGAACTGTTGATTCTGCAATATATAGTCCATAAAGCAGTGAGCAGCTCACCCTGGCTGGACGACTGGGTGGAATATATTGAACAGCTTGCTTAGGGACCCGCCCACCCCTGACCACATCTTGTATCAGGCTAAAAAGTCATTAGGGAGTGGGGAGTACAGGGAAGTTTGGCATGAGAGGTAATGTGCTCAGAACTGAAAACTGGTAGAGTAACTATGTCTAGAGTACCCATGACTAGAGAGGGGAGTGCTAGGGCTTGGTTCTGCCAAGTTCTCTGAGCCATTAAGCCTCTTTGGGTGCCACTTATCACAGAAGCCAAGCCATTCAACTCCAAATCTGTAAAAGTGTAGTAATAATTCCTTCAGGGCCCAAGGTTCCTGTTTTTTAGAGTAGTCGTTCCAAATATTTTAACTGGCATGGAAAAACATTCATATGTGAAGTACCAGAATTTCTGCAATACAATTTCAAGAAGCTTCAGACCCTAAAACTAAAGAAGTGGTTCTCCAACTTCAATGTACAGTCAAGAATGGAAGAGCTTGTTTAAAATGCAAATTCCCAAACTCCAGCCCCCAAAATAGTAATCTAGGAGATCTAGGGTGAGGCCCAGGAACCTGCCTGCTAACGGGTGATTCTAATGCAGGTGGCCAACACGCCAACTTCCAGAACTCTGCCCTAGAGGTCCGCAGACCCTGAGGAAGAACCTCTATCCTAGGGCATCGTGGATATATACTGAAAATGGGCCCTCAAATACAAAATTACAGATGCTTGACAGCCCTTCACTGTAGCTCCATTGTATGGCTCTTGAGGCCATAGCCTGTCCCTTTCTTCTTCCTGAAAAAAGATGGCAGAGCCAAAGGTGACACTGGGGGCCTCTTTTACAATTTCCCCACAAAGCACTTTGCACACAGTAATGGACTCCAGAATTGAATCCTGGAGTACAAGAGGTCCACCATCATTTATCAGTAATTGCCCATATTTGCTGCTCCATCTGTAAATACCATCTCCATCAGGTAATCCATTTTTCCTCCTCAAGGAGTACTTGCAAAATAGGTAAACATTATGCTGAGAAAATACTATGTGGCTCCATGAGAAGAATTATCTAAAAGGTTACTCAAATGTAAGCAGGCCATTAGCCACTGTGGATATTAAGAGGTAATGTGCTCTGGTAGGGCAAGGAAAAAATAAAACTCAGAACATAATTAGATTTTGAAAAGGCAGGAGGGCTCAGAGACTGTTAAAATAAGATATGCCTGTGAGAAAGACTAGAATATCAAAAACCCTTCATGAAAGAACTGAAATTATCAAAATGGGCAGTTTATGGAAAGAAAGTAAAATGCCACCGCAGCGCCCCCAAGAGTTCTTTGTTACATAAAAGGTTTCATGCTATTTCCAAAATAGTTCATCTTACCTGCATGGAGGGGATTGGGCAAATATTAGTATGTTTACTCTGCTTGCTTTCAAGTCAGTGATATTTGAGAAGTGATTTGTTGTGTTTATAAAGAGCCTTTCATCTAAAAATGCACAACCTACAAGGTGAAGGACTCTCATACCTACTTGAATAAGAATCAGCCAGCATTGACAGAATATTTTGTTACTGGAACTGTCTTTAACATTCCAGAAGAAATTTTAACTTGAAACATGGGAGGGTTCACCCTAAAATTCTTTTAACCTTCCTGTATGTTTGGACATTTTCACAATAAAATATTTTTGAAATGGTATCAGGAAATCAGGAGGATGAGTGACAGGAGCGCACAGGTGGTTTTATAATGGAGCAGGACCCTGTGGAGCCTTCCCAGAACAAACCTCCCCACATCCTCTGCCTGCCTTTGATTGGTAGAAAAACTTTAGCCAAAGAATAGATTTAATCAGAGAGGAAAATATGCAGAAGCAAAGAAAATCAGTCAAATAGGACAAAATAATAATAGTTTCATCATTAAATAAAATCAAGGATGTTTAGTTTCTCCACAAAGGCTATAGATAATATTCTGAGTCATATCCTTTGAGCTATTTTGCAGATATAGAAACTCCCACAAAGGTGGAAGAAGTTACCTACGTGATGACCAAACTGTAGCCATAACATAAGCTGCTTCATCTAACACAATTCTGCAGACTGGCCTCAAGAAAATGGGGCCAAAGCAACCCCGGAACTGAAGATTAAATATACTTAAAACAATTAAGATGACATTGATCTGCATAACCAATTTCAAGGTGAATGTTGGAGCTAACTGTGCTGTTCTGCATGTAGCCCCCTCCCTCTGCCTATATGCCCCTGAAACTCCCCCTTAAAAGCTTTTGTTCCCTGATCAACAGTGAGAGTTAGCTTATGGACATGAGTCCACCTTCTCCCCAGGTTACTGGCTTCCTGAATAAAACAAACTTTCATTTCCTACTGACACCTGTTTCCAAAGTATTGGCTTTCAAGCAGGAGCAGCCAAACTTGAGTTCAGTAATAGTTTCACCTCTCCTAGTTATTAAGCTGCGATATGGGTTCTTTCATTAATATGCCTCATCACTTACCTAACACATTTAAACTTCCTTCCTTCCAGGCCACACTTGGGGCATACGCAAGTTCCCAGGCTAGGAGTCAAATAGGAGCTGCAGCTGCCAGCCTATATGACAACTACATGAGATCTGAGCTGCGTCTGCAACCTACATCACAGCTCACTCATGGCAATGCTGGATCCTTAATCCAGTGAGTGAGGCCAGGGATGAAACCTGCATCCTCATGGATAATAGCCAGGTTCACAATCCACTGAGCCACAGTGGGAACACCCTGTAACATTTATTTCTTTTTATCAAATATTACATAATAAAAATTTTAAACGGAGAAAGATGAGATGATCTTTCAGATTAAGGATATAGCATTTGAATTGCTTTGAGGGTAGAGAAAATGTCAAATATTTTAAATGATTATATTTTGCTTACTATCAATGGCCATTCCAGGAGAGACATTTTGATAGTGTTCCCTGTGTGTCAGTAAGTTGGTTGAAATAAAAACTTGGTGCATCCGGAAATAAGGAAACAAACTTCTCTACAGTTGTATTTGTTATTGTGAGCTGAACACTGTTTTACAAGTGAAAAATAGCTCTGAAGACTGAGGGGTCATTCTAGCACCTACAAAATGAGGACCCTGGTCTGAGGCTGGGCTGGAGAGTTACTTCTTGGTCCAGGCTGACACTGGCAGAAGACTGAGGAGGCAGAGTAGGAATTAGGAGTCATCTCTCAGTCACATCTACAGTACAGAGAACAAAGACAGTTTGGAGTGAGTAGCAGAACAAGTGCAGAAGTTGTGGAGGAGACAGTGTTTGGGGAGTGGGCTGGGAGGGGCCGCTACTCTGAGACCACCTACTCATCACCAGAAAACCCAGATTGGCAAGGTTCCAGCTTCTCCATAAGATGTTTCCATGGATCCTTCAGTGGCAAAGATGATGCCTTGGGCACTGGGGCTTTGCCAGGCACTGGGGTACAAACCTCCTCCCTATGCACTAGGACATTCATGCTATCTTTCCATTCCTACTTGAAATTCCACTTATCCCCAGGATTCTTTTAAAATAACAGGCATCAGAGGTAGGTGGTGGTTATACCATGAGTTATCCACACCCTGGGTAACTTTATTTAGTTAGATGGATTTCCTGACACATCGTTGGGAGTGGACATCCTCTGGAAGGCAGTATATGGTCACTGGTGCCAAGGGAGTAACAATCACATCAGAACTTTACATCTAATTGTCCATAAGTAAACCAACCTCTCCTTTCCAGAAATCAGATCATGAACCTTTCTGTCCTGCTCGGCCATGCAAAGCTTTTAAAATTTCCTCTGGCTCTGTTAGGCTTTTCTTCAATGCAGGGATAAGCTGTATTTATGTAATCCTAGCACCTATAGCCTCCCCCTACCTCTGCCCACCATCCCATCCCCTGGGAATCAGAAGGCTTCTCCCCAAGTCCCAAGATTTACTGCTTTCTTTACTACATAAAAAGCCACCTCTCCACACCTCACTTACCACGGACCTGAGGACCAGGTGTGACTGGAACATTCTCATAGTGGTCATTTACATCTGAAAGCTGGGGTTTGCTGTCTTTATTTTTTTCTCCAGAGGACCTTACTTTCAGATTAAATTTTATATGAAACTGAAACCAATAAAAATAGAGAACTGCGGAACCTTCGGTTGTAAGAGGGGAGAGGTCTGAAGGCTCCCCCCGGAATCCGAGACTTCTGTGAATACAGAGTGAAAACCACTGCCTTGGAGGGAATCAGGATAAGGACTCCAAACTGTGGGTACCTCAAGGTCCAGTTAGGGATTTGACAGGAGCAAATAAACAACCCAAGCGGAGGTGAAAGGGTCCTGTTGTTTGTGTCTTCCAGCTGCTCATCCGTTACATCCTGAGTTAAAAGGAATCCCTTTTACTGCACACATGGCTTTCTACTGAGCCTCTTCATGCTGTGACCAAGGGTTGCTTATAATGCAACGGAGAAAATAAAGAGTATTTCCCAACACCATGTATTCCTTTGAGCCTCTTATAATGAGGGCAGCTTTCTAATTGTCGCCTTGGTTCCCTATAGGGATCTGTGCCAATTAAGAGGATTCTGAGTTCTGGGAGAGTGGAATAGGGTAAGAAGAGCTGAGCTCTAAGCACCTCATGTTTCCTTTGATTATGTTTATTTTCCTCAAACCTAAAGCTTGTTTATAAAAGTAACACTGAACCTTAAGCAACACATTACATCTGAGTGCCATAATAATAGTTTAATTAGTACATAAGCATAATTTGACTCTGTTTCTGTGTGTTTGATTTCAAATACAGGCATATTTGAAAGGATTTATTAAAAAAAATCCTAGAAGTCTCTAAAGCCAATACAGAAAATACTAAGAGTTATAGTTTTTAAAAAAAATATTCACTTAAAATAGACACAACACTCAATGACTAAAAATCTTGTATCTGCTCAAATATTCAACTCATCAAAACTTAAAGCTCACAGCATACAAGTAACATTAAACTAATCCCAAAGGTTGTCAGATGAAATACCCCCAAATCATTTCACTTTTATTATCTACAAGAGCTGTTTTCCTGGAAATGATTTCCTGCGAGGCAGCTGACAACAGCGAGAAGGGTAAAAGCCTTTGAGGAAGAATCCATATTAAATGTTTCAAGTCCAATAGTTTATTACTGAGAAGCTTCTTCAAAACTTCAGAACTGGAAATTTCTCTAGGATATGAGCTAAAATTTCCTGCTTTCACCTTCCACTGTTTCTCATGCCACTATTCTGGTCCCTTGCATTGAATTATATTTTCTGAGGCTGCCTTTTCCTGCTAGATTGTCCAAGTGAGGCTCATAAGTGTCCTATCCATGGAGGTTTACTGAAAGTGTGATGCTTAAACTTTCAATGTGCATTCAAATTTTGAGCAGGATCTAAAGAAATACGACTCCAAAAATGAGACTTTTTTAACAAACCAGAACTTAAACCTGTGTGCGAATACCTTCGAACAGCTCAACATTGAGTGAATTACACTTCATGGATAATTTTGGAACTCCTTGATTGTAGAGGCATAAACTCCATTCCATACAAAAGTCAGCAACTTTATTTTTTTTTCAACTCACATACTTACGTTCATTTGTTTTTAATTTAAAATTATAAGTTGAGGAATGGAAGAGTCAAATACAAATACACGGTGTTTTCATGCTTGCACCCTCTGGTCTAGCCCACCTGCCAATCCTTTTTAAGTGGGCATGAATGTGTACCAAGCCCTGATGGTATCACTTTCTTCAAGTTAAAGGACACTGGTTTCATTCATGTTAAGCTTTTGTAGCAACATTCTTCTTTCCTCTCTGCATACAAAAGGACTTTTGCCCTGCACATGTGCTGCTCCAGCCTTATTTCCAGCTGAACCCTTTGTGTGACTTCCTTGGAATCCATATATTGCTCTGCCTTCAGTGGCACCACGATCAGTGGGGCCACTTTCATCTTTCATTGGCTGCTGGCATCCACATAATAGCTTCTCCTTCACCCTACTCTCAATCCCCAACCCAGCTTCCAGGTCTAGATGATCCAAGCCTTAACATCTTCTTTTCCCTTTGGAGAAACAGTGCATACTCCCTAATCCTGCTCACAAAGTTCCCCTGCTATCATTTTGTCTTTGCTTTCCATCTTTCTGATCTAGGCCTCTGCTTTCTCCCTTCAGGCCTGTCCACAAGCTGTAATCTTATGGTGACTGAACCCATCTTTTGGCTTAAACTAGTTTATGTGGGTTTTTGTTACAACCAAGATCCCTAATGCATATATGACTGGAAGCCAAGTGTGTCTACTGGAATTATCTTCTGTCCAGAGGCTCTGATGGTGCTAACCAGATGAAATAACCACTTTCTCTCTATACTTGTCCAGCTCTGAGCTACCCCCAGAGGTCAAAACCCACCAAACCTTGGCAAGCGGAGAGTGGTCCCTACCTGGGTGTGGGGAGTGTATCTAAGGTACAAAAACAAGAAAAAGCAATAAATGCATATATACAACATCTGTCACTTTAGGGACTAGAGAAGTACTATATTTAAAAATTAAGTCCTTTATTTGCTTGCAGAAGTGGAATTGGGCTGAGTGGAATGCTTACGTTCTTCTTGTGGACTTTCCCTAGACCTGTGGTTCTCATGGGAGGGGAGGGTGTGTCACCCAGGGGAGACCTTTCAATGTCTGGAGACATTTTTGGTTGGGAAGCGGGTAGGTAACTGAGCTGAACCCAGTGGGGCCTTCCCAGAACAGGCCCTCTCATGTCCTCCACCTACCTCTTCTCTTTAGAAAAGTCTCAGTCTCGCAGACCTCCCCTCAATCACAGAAGTCTGGTTCAAGAACTAATGATTGAAAGAACGTGAACATATAGTAACAAAAAAATAGCAATAAGGCCAGGAAAACTCATAGCAACTTAAACAGTGTATTAGCCACACAGCAGTCACACACTCTTTAGTTCCTCCCTGAAGGACGTAGATAACAGAGTCTGATGCGCATTCCTGAGTTGTTTTACAGAACTAAAACCACCACCAGATGGAAGACCTCAACTACATGAGGACCATGAACATGCAACTCCCAGATCAGTTGGAGCCTGAGAACTGATAATGTTAACCCCTGTGATATCACCCTGTTACTTCACCATCAACCAATCAGAGAACTGTGCACGAGCTTATCACACACCCTGAGACTTCCCTCCCTCACCTGGCCTTCATAAAAACTCTTTCCTGACATGCATATTACTCAACTGTAAGAAAAGAATGAAATAATGCCATCTGTGGCAACATGAAAGGACACTGAGATTATCATACTAAGTAAGTCCGAGGGAGAAAAACAAATATATGCTATTGCTTAAGTGTGGAATCTAAAAAAAAAAAAAAATAGACAAGGGGACTTATTTACAAAACAGAAACAGACTCACAGTCATAGAAATCAAACTTATGGTTACCAAAGGGAAAAGGTGGGTGGGAGGGATGGACTGGGAACTTGGGACTGGCATATGCACACTGTTGTATGTGGAATGGATAGGCAACAGGACTTGCTATATAGCGCACAGGGAAATCTACTCAATATTCTGTGATAACCTATGTGGGAATGGATATATGTATATGTATAACTGAGTCACTTCACTGTATAGTAGAATTACTCAACACTAAACCAACTATACTTCAATAAAATTTTTGAAAAATAAAAAACAAAACCAAAAAACAACTCTTCCCTGAAATCCATGAGGGAGTTCTGTCTGTTGAGCAGTAGCTGCCCTAACTCCTTGCTTCGCACTTGTAATAAACATTGCACTTTCCTTCACCACAACCCAGTGTCAATAGATTGGCTTTTCTCTGTTCAGTCCAGTGGCTCTAACTTTCATTTGGTAGTGGATAGAAGCAAGGATGCTGCTGAACATCCTATGTTGCACAGGTTGTCCCTTCAAAAAACCCAGAAATGCTCAGGCCAAAATAATAGTACTCCTTTTGAGAAACCCTGCTCAAGATGCTATATTTCCCCTTAAACTTGTATTTTTTTATTTCCGGACTCTATTTCACTAATCATCAAAATGTGGTGGAAATACATCATAATTGATAATGTAAGTCCTAATTTTTCTGCTGTGAAAGTAACAATGAGGAACCCATGTCGTGATTCCTTATAATTACCCAATAACACAAAATGAGGGGAGACAATGATTTCTTTATCAGTTTCAAATAGACAAGCAATGCATGAACACATTCCCCTAGTGAAACAATTTAAACATTACAGATAAAAATAGAGTTTCCCTGGCAACTGCCCCCCTTTGCCCTCAGAAATAACCATTTCAGTTTATTCTCAGTTTGGTTTGTATTTTTCTGTAGTGGTAACACAAATTTCCTCCCCTCTTTAAACTGTTTATTTCATCAATCTGGTGGGAGTAAAATCCATTGTTGTTTAACTTGCATATTGCTAATTACAGGTGAAATTGAGTATATGTTTATTGACCATTTTTATTTCCTCTGAGAATTATCTATTCATTTCCTTTGATCATTTGCATCACTATATATAAACGTATCCCTTACATCTGTTAATTAATACATAAATGCCTTGACACTTATATGCACATGTACTGCAAGCAGTTTCTCCAGCTCTGCTTCCTCACTTGTATTTTATTTTCGTTACCCTCTTTTGAACAGAAGCTTTCAATATCGATAAGTTAAATTTGCCAAGTGTTTTCCTTCAAGACACAGCTTTTGTTGTTTTGTTCAGGAGGGCTTCTCAACTTGATGATTTCCAAAACTCCCTCCAACTCTGAAATTAATTCTTTCAGATTGCAGGCTTCCTAAGAGCCTCCTAAGAGTCACACAGCTCCTACAATGCAAGGGGCACAGATGCAAAACCCAGCCACTCCTCAGACATCTGTACACAGGGTTGCAAACTCATCAAGTCCCAGATCAAAGTGTAAACTTCCCTTCTCCCAAATGTTGCTCTCCAGAGGCCCACAACAGAACTCAATCTTGACTCCTTCCTTCCCCAACTCCCACTTCTGCCACCGAGTTCTTTTGATCATACCTTCTAATGGTCACCACCTCTAGTCCCATCTCTCCACCTGGGCGGTCACTCCTGGCTTCTCATTGCCCACACTCGCCTTCAAGATACACAGTTGGCTCTCAACTGACTCTCCTTCCTTCAGTCCCATCTCTTTTTAACCTATTTCCACTGTGAGAATGCCTGGAAATCTCAATACAAAATATGAGTTTGATCCTTTGAGACTTCCACTCTGAACTCTTTTCATCATTTCCTTTGGATAAAGGTCAAACGCCTCAGTACAACAGAAAAGTTCTGATGGCCTTGCTGTTGCCTACCTGCACAAGCTGATCTCGGCCACCACCCTCCTCACTCTCCAGCCAGACTGACCCACGTACATGGTTCCAAACAGACCAGCTTTCTCTGCCTGGAATCTCCTTCCTGGGGCACCTTTACCCACCCCAGGCCTCAGGCCCAGGAAGCTCCCCTTCTCTGAACCTACCCTCTCTCTCTCTGACAAGTCTGAGCTAAGTGCCCTTATGAGACACATCCCAAGATCCTCATGCTCACCTCTATCTTGGCACACAAAATACCATTCAATAATTGTATGTTTCCTAGTCTATCTCTCAAATAGGCTGGACATATAATTGTGTTTTAGATTACTACTATTCCTGTACTCAATGACATTCATGAATACAATCTTTGTGCAATGCCAGGTGTAAGATACCAAGACACCATATAAAAGTGAAACAGGTCCAGATAATGTCCTAAGGACATATACACAGATCTACGTAAAAAAATAATCTAGTTAGAAATTAACAAAGGCCCAAAGAGAAGTACAAACCACATTGTTCGGGGGTTCAAAGAAAGGAAGACTGACTTTACTGGTGGGGGTGATGGTGGGGCATGTGATGTGTGAGTATTTGGCAGCCCTGGCTTTGGAGTATGATGGTCTGGCTCAAACACTTGTTACAACTTTTCTTCAATAGCAAGTCACCTGAGCTCTCCCACACTCAGTTTTTTCCATCTTTAAAATTATATGGTGGAGTGTATATAATCACATAGTACCTGTTGCTAAAGAATGTTTAAAAATTAAATGAGATAATGCCAGCAACACTCTTAGCACTTTTTAGCCTTCATTTTATGGCTAGCACTCTTAGCACAATGCTAGCCATAAAATGAAGGCTAAAAAGTATTATTAGCCATTATTACAGAAGACAGAGTGGCATATGAGCTAGGACTTAAATGACAGAAAACAACTAGATGCATAGAAAGCAAATTTTGTGAAGATTAGGTTTTTAATCTATAAACTCTCATCCTTCTTTTTAAACTTTCCTCCATCATTCTTTCTAAACACATATTTAATGAAAGTTGCCTATCCATGCTCTCATTCCCTCCCCTTGTAGGTGTCTCCCTGTAATTATCTTCCCGGGTCCTTCTAGAATTTGATTATCTGAATCTCTTCCAAACTCTTCCCATCTGTAGTGGACTGACTAGTGTATCCCCAAAATTCATGTCTACCTGGAACCTCACACTGTGACCTTATTTGGAAATAGGGTCTTTGTAGATGAATTAACTAAGGATCTTGAGATGAAATCAACCTGGATTTAGGGCGAGTTCTAAATCCAATAACCAATATCCTTAAAAAGGTGAAAGATGCCATAGACGCAGGGAAGAAGGGCATGGGAACACAGAAGCAGAGATTGGAATGATGCTGCCATGAACCAAGGAACACCTGGGGCCACCAGGCACTGGGAGACAATATAGAAGGATTCACGCTATAACCTTTGGAGGGAGCATTCCTTACCCAAACTTTGATAGGAGACTTCTAGCTTCCAGAACTGTGAGAGGATTAATTTCTGTTGCTTTAAGACACCAAATTTGTTATAGCAGTACTAGGAAATTACATTCACCAGAGGAATGTAATTACACAGGATTTTTCTGAAATGCCCCTCTCTGATCATGCCTCCTGCCTGCTTAGCATCCTTCAGTGGCTGCCAAGAATCTCTGGCCTTCCTACAGGACCATTTCTGAACTCTGCCGGCGCTCCTGTCATCACTTTTGACAAGACACTCTTGAGCTGCCTTTCCTGGACCCACCACCCAAACCTGGGATCTGGTAACTTTTACGCTTCTCTAGGACCAAGAATACCTAAAGAAAAAGAAAACACTAACTTGAAAAGGTACACGTATTCCAATGATCATAGAAGCAATATTTACAATAGGCAAGATATGGAAGGAACCTAAGTGCCCACTGACAAATGAATGGATAAAGATGTGATATACATACACATGAATGAAGATTTTCCATCTGCAACAACATGAGTGGATCTGGAGGTATAATGCTTAGAGAAACGAATCAGACAGAGAAAGACAAATACTCCTATGTCATCACTTGCATGTGGAATCTATAAAGTAAAACAAAGGGATGAATATAACAAAAAAGAAACAGACTCCAGATATAAAGAACGAATTGTAGTTACCAGTGTGGAGATGGAAGAGGGGAGGGGCAAGACAGAGATAAGCGATTAAGAGGAGTTCCCTTCGTGGCTCCAGTGGTTAATGAACCTGACTTGTATCCATGAGGATGCGGGTTTGATTCCTGGCCTAACTCAGTGGGTTAAGGATCCAACGTTGCCCTGAGCTGTGGTGTAGGTTGCAGATGTGGCTCAGATCCCACATTGCTGTGGCTGTGGCATAGGCTGGCAGCTACAACTCTGACTCGATCCCTAGCCTGGGAACCTCCATATGTCACTGGTGCAGCCCTAAAATAAAAGATGAAGAAAAAAAAAAGAGGGATTAAGAGATACAAATGACGACATATAAAATAGATAATCCACAAGGACATATGATACAGCACAAGGAATATAGTAAATATTTTGGAATTCCTTAAAATAGAGTATAATCTATAAAAAGACTGAACCACTGTGTTGTACACATGTGACTAATACTGTAAATCAACTATACTTCAGTTAAAAAAAATTCAAATAAACACCTCCACTCAATGACCAGAATGACTACAGAATGATTACGGTCATTCACTTAATGTTTTGTTACTATTTTTTTCTTTTTTGAACATACTCACAGCATATGGAAGTTTCTGGGCCAGGGATCAAATCCAGGTCACAGCTCTGAGCAATACCATAACCCACTGTGCCAGACTGGAAAGCAAACCTGCACTACCACAGGGATCTTTAACCTGCAGCACTACAGCGGGTACTCTGAAGTCTTTGTTACACTTTAATGGGCAAAGATTCCTATTATACTTTCAAGTAACTAATCATCTAAATAATCTATAAAATTTAATCTGAACTATAAGATATAATCTATAATGTAAATTTAAAAATTCTTAGCATTTTTGGCAAAATGGAAGTTTTTGAAAAAATGGGACTGTCATCCTTTCTAAGAATATCGATAATAATGAAGATTTGGTTCAGGGGTCAGCTTCTCCAGGCAGGCAGCCTTCTCATCCGTCTCTGCCTTGCAGTTTGAACAGGTGCTTATTTTAGACAAGATAACGTTATATTCTGGGCAGCTTCTAGCTTAACACTTAGCATATTAAAAATCATCCTTGTCAATTTCCTTCACCAGACTGTAAAGCCTGTGACCATGTCCCATTCATCTTTGTGACTCATTAACTATAACTGTTCTTGAACCAGGTGGGTGCTCCTAAAAACTGATTACAAAACTGAATGAACGAATGAATAAATGGGCAAAGAGTTACAAGGGAAGTCTCCTTTTGGGACCCAGAATCTCCATACATGCCAGTAGCTTATATCGTGGTTTCTTACATCTGGCAAGACTGATTGATAGACATAGCCTCTAACTTTATTTGTCTGAATATAAAGCTCCTGGCATTCTTCATATCTGCCAGCATGATTGATGGCTGGGGAAACCACTATCAAAACAAGTTCACTGTTTAAACGTAGGTGCACAATGCCTGTCTGTGGATTAAAACATTCTATGCAGGAAAGTGGTGTCCTTTTCAAACACAAAAAAAGTTAAAACCCTCCACTGTTTTCAAAGTAATCTAAATGTCACAGGATAAACCTCTTATACTTTTATGAATAAGTGAGTTGTTATTAATAACCTGTGATGATTGAAAGAAGGCTGGATGTCAGAAGATGCTTTATTTATTCTCTCTCTCTCCCTCTCTCTCTCTCTCACACACACACACACACACACACACACACACACACCCTCAAAAGCCCAGTTTCCTTGACATTATTTTCTAATTTTGTAACCTCATGATATGCATACTCTAACATGAGTCACACAGAGTGCACTAAAATTAGAAATTTCATGTGAGTGACTTCCAATGTGTTTTGGAAATCAACTGTGAACACATGAATCTTTGAAAACACAGGAAAAGAAAAAAGAGAAATACTATATATCTATATCTATATCTATATCTATATCTATATCTATCTACATACACTTTATATACACGTATACACATAATATCACATTCAGCACTGCCCTATTGTCACACTTGAAATACATGCTACTGAAAAATTAAAATCCTTCATTTTCATTATTCCATTATTTTCATGATTTAGGGGCTGAGAAGCCCTCAACATTAAAGCTAAACTTCAAATTAGACTAATTTACGGAATTTCTCAAAAAAGTAGAAAGGTTCTGAAGCAGGTGAGCAGTTAAAAATAAACACAGGTGTATTCTCAGCTCACAGACAAGAAGGGGCCTATTCCTTCTTCTGCTCCCAACCAGGACTCCTCATTCCTCAGACACCCCCTGATAAATGAGCTCTTGCTGTGATGACTTGCAGACTGTGTGACAGTGTTCTAAATAAAGCACCCAACCGATAGCTGCTCCAAGCTTGGCACCTCCTTTGATTCTGTAAAGAAGGGTCTGCACCTACACATTATCCCCTCTCTGCCCGACCCACCACACTATGCTGTGCTTTCTCCTCCTCCCTCCTTCCAGACATGGCTCGGCCAAGGTCACGGGCCGTATCAAATGGGAGAGATGGGGGGCCCACTCCCATGTTGTACAAAAGGAAATGTACCTCACTGTTCAGAACTGGGCTTCCACGTTTTGCTCTTCATGTACTTTTTGTTAGATGGTCACATTCCTTTTTTTTTTTTTAAATAATTGAGGCATAAATAAATCATAAAATAAACAATAAATAATGGATGGCAACGGAGCAGAGAGCAGATGTTCTGCCTCCAGTCTTCACCGCCGCCTCCGTGTCTCCAGGCCATGCAGAGGAGATGCCCACTCTGACTGCCCCTCACAGTCCAGTCTGGCCCACGGCCTCCCATTCAGGAAGGAAAAGAAAACCAAGAGCATGTACGAATGCAGGGGCTGGTGACGATCATGACAAGCTCATAAATGACTGGCCAACAGCCTGGACCTTCAGATGGAAAGCCCAGAGGTTGGTCATGACAGAAACAAAGTCTGCCCCCACCTCCCTGGTCTTCTTAGCATCTCCCTCCAGACAGAACAAGGAAAGTGGCTGGCAGACACATGGGTGGCACTCCTTTCTTCACACAGGGGTGGGGTGTGTGTGTGTGTGTGTGTGTCCCTTTTCCACGTATGGTTCACAGTCTTCCCCAAGATGAAATGTATTTGACATCCCCAAATTAATGACAAATCTGATGACCTTTGCATTCTTTCTCCAATAGCTTGGCAATGGAGGGAAACTGTCCCGGAAACTCAGCTGCGTTTACTTTTTTTTTCTAGTCCGTGTTTAACCGAGAGACCTTCTCAAGGACAGGACACTGCAGACGAGTTCTCCAACTCGTCTGTACCCTAGTCCACTCCCACAGGCAGGCTGAACAGTCACAGTCTTGGAATCTACAAACATAACTATTCCACCTACTCCTCCTGTGACCTTGGGCAATTCCTTCATTTCTCCAAGACTCATTTTCTTCATCTACAGATGAAGCACTAATCTATAAGCATGACAGATTTGTCAACACTAATAATAGTTGCCTCCTCACAGACTTGGGAGAATTAGCTGAGATGATTCTGGTAAAGTTAGCAAGTCAAAACAGAGCTGGGAACATAACAAATGCTCCATCAATTATAGCTGCTATTATCATGTAACATAGGATCTTTATTTATAGGGATCATACTTTGGTATTATGTGGCAATCCCAGGATGACTGAAACCTTTTCTTCCAGTAAGATCTTCTGGCTTACTGTCGTAGTGCTGTGAATGGTGATTCCCCAACAGACATGTACACATCCTAACCCACGGGGATTGTGAGTGTGACCGTATTTGGGAAGAGGGTGCATATGTCATAAGTCAAGGCTCTTGAAATGAGAAGACCATCCTGGAATATCCAGGTGGACCCGAAATCCAATGACAAGGGTCCTTATAAGAGACACATGGATCTATCAACCTCAAACTCCCCATATATCCTGCTCCCCAACCCACTCCCATTGGCAACCACAACTCTGTTCTCTATGTCTGTGAATCTTTTTCTGTTCTGTAGGTAGGTTCATTTGTGCCATATTTTAGAATTCACATATATGTGGCTATCATTTATAAGTGATATGGTATTTGTCTTTCTCTTTCTGACTTACTTCACTTAGCATGAGAATCTCTAGTCAGTACCCATGTTTGAAAACATCATTATTTCATTCTTTTTAAGGGCTGAGTAGTATTCCACATTTAGAATGGATAAGCAATGAGGTCCTACTGTACAGACCAGGGAACTATATCCAGTCTCTTGGGATAGACCATGATGGAAGACAGTGTGAGAAAAAGAATGTAAATATGTGTATGACTGGGTCACTATGCTGCACTCCAGAAATTGGCACAGCACTGTAAATCAACTATACTTTAAAAAAAAAAACTTAAGAAGAGAGACATGGAGGAGAGATGGAGAGAGGAGGCGGAAGCAATGTGACCATGGGGATAGAGATGGGATTGATACAGCCACTAGCCAAGGGATACCTCAAGCCACCAGAAGCTAGAAAAAAACAGGGACTGATACCCCCCAGATCCTTGGGAGCAAGCATGGCCGTGTGCCGCCTTGGTTGCAGACTTCTGGCCTCCAGAACTTTGAGAGAATACCTGTCTGTTTTTTTTAAGCAACAAAGCTATGGTAACTTGTAATGGCAGCCCTAGGAAACCAATTTGCTGACAATTTTTAAAAAATTATCTTGGACTTATTTATTCCCTTTTAAAATTTTAATTGGTTTTGTAAAACAAAATGAAGCAAACAAAAAGTAGAAAAGGGACTCGATTGTCAAAGAGGTAAACCTCCTAATCCTTAAAGCTTAATGTTCACTGAAATGGACATCCGGCTCTTGTGGTGTTTAATAACATGAAATCATTTTTCTCCTTCCATCGCTTATGAATAAAGAGATCACAGAGCAAGTGACAGATGCTTCCATCACATTTGCATATTCAATAAAGACAAATGGGCTTCAAAAGGCATGAGCAGCAGCATTTCCCAAAGAATTACCAGGAGATGGATAGGAGTTGCACTCGTAATTTAGAGAACACACGTGTATGTAAGCCAAACAACAAACTGTGGAGAAGTGAATAAAGGGAAGTAGGGAAAGGAGAAAAAAGAAAGTTTGAAAACATAAGCTCCATTAGCTAGGAATAACAGACTTCTTGGATCTTAGTGACAGACGGCCCTCAACCCTCCAAGAGGATGAAAGTGGTAATTACCTCCACCACTCCCCCTGTCAGCTCTTCTCCAACCTCTACTTGAATGCTTTTAGGAACGGGGAGTTTTCTACCTCCCAGGCTTGCATCATCTGGAAACTTTCTTTGAAATATCTTTCTTAACCAAAACAAGATAAAACACATCTCCCTCCATCATTCATCTACTGGTGATGAGTCTGATCGAAGAACTTTACAGATTCTTGCATTAGTTCATTGAACAGATAGCGACCAGGCCTATGAGTGATATAAGCATGGTGATACACTAGGATCTAGAGGCTTCAAAGCCAGTCTGCTCTCTGGGCCAGGCAGTAACACAGTCATAAAGGGTGAGGCAGGGAGAGAGCAGACAGGGATCCTGCAGTGTTGCTCACATGCTTTTGATGCAGCATCTGGGGAGGGGAAGCCAGTCTCAAGAAGGGGATTAATACAGAGAGCTTTCTGAAAGAGGTGGCTGTTAGTTGAGTCCTTAAAGTTGATTAAGTCTTGGCCTGATGAAGAGTATACGTGTGTGCGTAGGTAGAAAACGCAGGCACCTCTGCTGGGAGAGGGTACTTTCATCTACTTAGATATTTTTAATCCCACCCAATATGTGCCATTTCCTTTTCTTTTTCTTAATTGCTTTATTTAGGGCCACACCTGCAGCATATGAAGTTCCCAGGCTAGGCACTGAATTGGAGCTACAGCTGCCATCCTACACCACAGCCATACCAGAACCGAGCCACCTCTGTGACCTACACCACAGCTCATGGCAATGCCAGATCCTTAGCCCACTAAGTGAAGCCAGGAACTGAACCCGCATCCTCATGGATACTAGTCAGGTTTGTAACCCGCTGAGCCACAATGGGAACTCCTATGTGCTGTTTTCCATGCTAAGGATACAAGGAGAAGAAATAAATAAATCACCCAAGCCTCATGAAGCTTCCATTCTGGTAGAAAACGCAGACAACAAATTAAATTGTGGACAGCAGGGCCAATACACAAAATAAATAAGAAAATACATAGTCTATCAGGTGATGGACAAGTGGAATGGTATAAAATGTTAAGCAGGAAAATGGGGCCAGAGAGTATCTGAATGGAGGCTGATCTTAAATAGGATGTGCCTAGTTGAGCAGAGTGAGCCAGGCAGAAGCCCAAGGTAAAATACACGCTAGCTAGTCTCTTCCCCAAGCCTCCAGGTTGGCTCTCAGCGCATCTGACAGTATCTAGCCAATGTTCCCTCCATCGGCTCTTGTCATTCTCAGGCTAAGTCTAAAATATCCTTGATATGAATGCCATAAAACAGAATAATGAAAAAAATAATTGCATCAATAGATTTAAAAAAGTAATCTCAAAAAAAAAAAAAGTATGATAGAAACCACGAAGCAACAGCACCTTTTGGAAAAGTGACACTAAATCAAACTATTTTGTCACCCTTTAGTCCCAGTCTTCATTCTCAGTCAGGACACATAGCTCCACCTGGACCATCAAGAGAGACCCCTGCCCTGGGGCCCAAGCTTTCAAAGTCCCTGCCAGACCCTCAGACCTGTGTCACCGCCTCCTTCCTGGGTTCCAGAAGACACAAATCTGAAGCCCATATCCCCTCAAGACAGTTGGTGATTCAGAAGGAGAAATGAGCTATAGAAATCAGAAGTTATACCAATTAAATAAGGTAAACAAATTGGATACAATAAGCAAAACAAAACAAATGAAACAACGGACCTGGGCTGGAATAGGCGAAGCCCTGAAACATGTGAAAGAAAAGATTTTGTTGTTGAGGTGAAATTTGACACAATTTTATTGGCTTCTCTGAGGCGAGGCAAAATAACATTTTCTTTGGAAGTAGTAAGCCATTATAATTACTAAAGGCATTTGGGAGGAAAGAAACCAAAATTAATGAGATACATTAAAAGCATTTGAAATGTCAGCAATTAAAAGTACGATGGGGTTGACAGATCTATAAAACAAAAGGAAATTCTCAGAATGAACCTGAATACATTTACGACCTTGGAACTGATAAAAGTGGCATTCCCAAATGATGGAGTATGGATGAATTACCCAACAAGTGGCTCTAGGACATGTATGGAGAAAACACTGTTATTTCTATGTTATCAAAATAAAGCCTAAACATTGAAACACAAAAAGAAATCAATGAAGTGTGAGTTGAAAACACAGAGAGATGGTTAATCCTGCCAGGGGTAAAAGTGTCTATTGTTTTCTAACCACAAGGCTTAAATCCAACACCATAAGGTGAAGGACTGAGAGTTGTGATTATAGAAAGGAAAAAATTCTGTGTCTGAAAACAAGAAAATGGGGAAAATATTGAAATATAAGAGACTAGGTTGGTATTCTTCATAAATAAAGAGTATCTGAAATTATTAAAAAAAAAAAAAGACAATTGGAGTTCCCTTCGTGGCTCAGTGGTTAATGAATCCGACTAAGAACCATGAGGTTGCGGGTTCGATCCCTGGCCTTGATCAGTGGGTTAAAGATCCGGCGTTGCCGTGAGCTGTGGTGTAGGTTGCAGACGCGGCTCGGATCCCGCGTTGCTGTGGCTGTGGCATAGGCTGGCAGCTACAGCTCCTGTTTGACCCCTAGCCTGGGAACCTCCATATGCCTTGGGTGCGGCTCTACATGAAAGGCAAAAACAAACAAACAAAAAAAGACAATAGATGCATGAAAAATAAGCAAAGGTCATAAGGTGCCACACCTAAGTCTACAAGTACAGATGGACAAAAGCATATGCAAAATGGTTTAGTCTCACGGGTTATCAGAATAGTTTGAAGTGAAACAAGAGTTTCATTTTCTCATTTATCAATTAGCAGGGATTTCAATGGATGATACAATGTTTTACTATATTTTCAAAAATACAGGGAAATGCTGACTTTTGTATACATTAGTAGAATTATAAATTTATAAAAACTTTCTGATGGGCATTCTGTCAATAAAGATCAAAACTCTTAAAAATTTGTACACATATGTGACCAAGTTCCACATTTAGAAAAGTTTTTGAAGGAAACTAACAAGTCTGTGTGTAATTTAGTTACAAGGATATACATGTCAGAGCTACTTGGATAAGGTAAAAATGGATGGTTAAATAGACCGTCAGATTTACACAGCAGAATGTTTAGTGTAACGGTTCCTCCACGAGTAGTTCCAGTATCATCTGGGAACCTGTTAAAAATGCAAGCTCTCAAACTATTGCATTTAGAGTGGATAAACAATGAGGTCCTGCTGTATAGCCCAGGGAACTGTATTTAATCACTTGTGATGGAACAATACGGAGGCTAAAGTGAGAAAAAGAATGTATATATGTGTATAACTGGGTCACTTTGCTGTAGAGCAGGAATTGATAGAACACGGTCAATCATCTATAATTAAAATTTTAAAAAAAATGCAAGTTCTCTGGCCCTTTCCAGACCTACTGAACCACAAATTCTTGAGGATTATGCCCAGCAATCTATGTTTTAAGAAACATTCCAGGTGATTCTGATATGTACATGCTACAGTGTGGAGACCTCTCACTTAGTGCATAAATCAAGGGTCCTAGGAGTGTCCTAGATGGGACACTCAAATTGGGTGGTTCAAAGAACTTTTAAAAGGGACCACTTCTGAAGCTAAGCAAGCCAGAAGGGGTGGTGCCGAGACTGGTGACACTGGGGCTGCATTATTATGCCTGGAGGGAAGGTAAGTAGACCTAGAGAGAGGTAGCTGAGTTGAGAGTGATTCCTGACTAGAGCTCTGACCTACCTGGGGGACTCAGAAAGCCCCCAGTGACCGAATAGGGAGTAGCGGCAGAATAAATACCTCTGCCTCGCTTGCCTTCCCCTCACTGACCTCCTGTTGATGCTCCCCACTGGATGAACTCAGAAGGCTGGGGAGCCCACTTATGGGGTCCACTCCAGCCAGTTCTTGGGCACAGGCAGGACGAAAGGGTAGGGCAGGGCTTGGAGGGGCAGTGGAAGATACACAGCACATGCATCCATGGGAAAGGATCGTGCAGAAGAATATTCACGGGCAAGGTGTTTATTAAACATCAAATTTAAAGAGCTGATTATGATCCCTTTTCATGAAAAAATATATATCATGTATACTTTGTGTCTACCCACACATATACATGAAAAAAATGCTTTCAGGACATCTACCAAAGTGTTAATAGCAGTTATCTCTAGATCTTGAGATAATAGGTAAGTTCTTATCACTTGATCGGTTTTGCTCATCTATATTTCCTCGTTGCTTCTTTTCACTTGCCTATATTTTCTAAAAGTTCTAATGTGTTAGAAAAAAAATTTAAGGCACTCTCTTAAAATCATGAATAAAAGCACCTCAAAGAACACTGGAAAACCAATATTTTTTTAATACCTAACTTGTTTACTGTTTATGAGTAATAGTCACCCATGTGAGCCAACATTTATTGACTTTTAACTTTAAAAAATGTTGTTGGAAATAGGAGTTCCCATTGTGGCTCAGAAGTAACAAACCCAGCTAGTATTTATGACAATGAATGTTTGATCCCTGGCCTCACTCAGTGGGTTAAGAATCCAACATTGCCATAGGCTGTGGTGTAGGCTGCAGATGTGGCTTGGATCCCAGGTTTGCTGTGGCTGTGGCCAGCAGCTATAGCTCCGATTTGACCCCCAGCTTGAGAACTTCCATATGCCATGGGTGTGGCCCTAAAAGAAAAAAAGAAAGAAGGAAAGAAATGTTGGAAATAATGTGGCTATAGAAAGAAAATATAATGAGTAAAAACACAAATTTGTACTGTTCAATAAACATTTCTTGAGTGACTACTATAAAAAAAAGCATGTGCAGAGTGCTTCCTGACTTCATGAATACCCACAAGAAGCTTCAAAGATGCAGGGACTTTACTTCTACTGTATAGACAAGAAAAACCAGAATTTTATACATGAGAGTTACTAGCCTAAGATTTCACATCTCATCAGTGGAGGAGAACATCTATTGTGACCTAATCTGGTCCAGATTCTGAGTGATACTGAGAGTATGAGGATGACTAAGCCATAGATTCTGGTTTCAGGCTGGAGGGGAGTGCCTCAAAACATTAGTGTGTTGTAATGAATATTTTTCTCTTTATATGGTTGTCTTTCATGTATTAGACTTTTGATACCATGTGTTTCTTTTATAATTTTGTTTAAAAGTAATTTAAAAAAACCTCTCTAATCATCTATCCTTTTCATCAGAGCTCAGAATTGGTATAATTTACTTTCCCTAATTAGTGTTCTTAGGTACTCAACTGCAGCTGCTAATTTTCTTCTTGTCTGCCTGTCATAGGATTCATTCTGGATTTATTGTTTTAAACACTTAAACAAGAAAAGGACAAGTTTCTTGCCAGTTCAAGTGGTTTCACCCATGAATAAAAGACTTTATTAAGCAGATGCCTTTTCTGCTCATTCATAAATTCATTACACATCACACCTGTGATATTACACTGGGCATACAGGGTTGGCAGGGCTATCTGAGCACGGCAAGCTAGTGAGTGCAAGGGTTTTCACAGAGTCCACCTCATAAGAGAAGGGTTTGTTGTGTCCCATGATAATGCCTGTCAGCTTTTATTATCTTGGAGATAATTATCACAGAGAAAGAGCAAAACAGTAATTTAATACTTAGTGAATATAGAAATACATAATCAATAAATCTATCAACTAGCATGTTTAAATTAATCTTTGCATGTTTAAACTATACTTAGAATTCTTTTGCCATGATAAAATTCAATTTCCATAAACACAGCATAGTCATTTTTACTAAACTCAAATTTCTTCTAATGTAGATTTGTTTTCCCTACTTGCTAATTTTACTCTACACTTTCTATGTGCTCTTCTTTTCAAGTTGCATTTTGAGTTCTAAATCTTTTTGGTTCCTAAAGTTCCCATGGTTCTTTCTACTTCCAACTGCCATGGATCCAACCCCCCTTGGTTTGTTCTCCATTTTTTGTTTATTTAAAACAATTTTATTTCCTTGAAGACATTTGAAAGAACTGTTAAATTTAATAGCTGTATAGTGCATCTTCATAAGAATGTTTACATTGGCGTGCAGTTTCATACTTTCTAGGAACTTTCCTGTATGTTCATCTCATTTGGTAGGACAAAGAACTGGTTTGTTATTTTGAAGATTACGCTACCTGGGAGCTGTTGGGTACATGGGTGTGCCGCATGGTTTGAAAGCAAAAGGCAGGCTTACTGTGAACTTCAAACCATAGCCTCGGGCTTGCAGTATGTGCCCCTTAGAAGGTCATGCAAAATACAAACTGCAGGATTAGAAGGGAGAGAGCTGTGACCTGGGACACTTTGCTGTAGCACTTAAACCTTGACAAATGTCTCCTTGAGCAACAGAATACCAAAAAAACTATAAGGAATTAAAAATAATTGTATACTTGTGCAGTTGGGGCACATTGTGAACCACAAGATACAAAAAGACCAAAAATCCAGCTGCTTCTTCTGAGGTATGGGAATAAAAGCAGGGCGCTGCACGTGATCCCTGCACACAGTACCGTGGGCACACCACCTCAGCCACCTCTCTGGCCCAACCCATGGATCCACCCTTACCCTCACCCCATTTAGGGGGCAGGATTGCTCCCCAACTCAGGGAGTGAACAAAGGAATCTTACTTATTTTTTGTTTCCACCTGCTGCAGTCCCAGTCCCAATAAAGTTTGCCTGGAATTCTCCTCTAGCCTTTTATCAATTTCTATCGATCACGGAGTCCAAGAACCCTGGTAGGTTACAGGTGCCCACCAGGAGGTTTCAGAGATGTTCTCAGGTTCTAGTTCCTGAGGTTACTTCCTTCTTCTTATACTTAAAATTTAAACAATTTTAAAAAGGAAAAAAGATAACCTCTAACATTTCCACAGAACATTATTTTTGTTTCACTATGTGAGAAACATACTTTGCAAAAATGCATTTGAGGGCTCAGGAATGACAGTAGCTGTGAGAGAAGAGAAAGACCTTGGTGGGACCGTGATCCATGACCTGGCCATTGATGGAACCTCAATTAAGAAAAATACCTCGTCAGAGCTTAACAGTCCTGCTCTCTGCACTCAAATAGATGGAGTTCTGGAAATTTCCTTATTATATGCAAATGCAAGAATTGATTTTTAAAAACGCTATTCGAATTGATATGGAATTCAAGTAACATGTCAGAGTTAAAGCTATTTCTCCAAAGAGAAGCTGATTTTTTAAGCAACTATCAAAAAACAAGTTAAAATACTGAAAGTAAATTTCTCATTTACCTTAACAACAAAAACATAGAATACTTATGCATGACCTGGAAGTTATCTTACACTAATGAAAGAGTAAATAAGATCTATTATTTTTTATCTTAACCTGTATGGTGTACACAGACTCCTAATTCTCCCAACAATTCCACCAGGTAGCTGTTACAGTCCACTGGGACCAGCAGAAAACGAGGTCAGGACAATTAAGTAAACTGTGAGATGACACACAGCTCTCCGCAGAGTCAGGCCAGGAACCTTTGTCCTCCCTCAAAGCCTCTTCAAAGCCTTTTCACTCCCCGCCATCCACTGATCATCATGACCCACACAGAGAAAGCTGCAAGATACTGCAGAGGACACTTGAACTGAATGTTGATTCATTGACGTTCCCAGATGGAAAAACTGGAGAGCAAACAGAAATCTTTTTTTTTTTCAAAATAGGATATGGATTTAAAGTAATTTCAATCGAAATCCCAGTGGTACTTTCTTTTTTTTGGGGGGGGGATAGCTTTTTGGTGGAAATGTTACCCCTAAGTTCATTGATGTGCACAGACAGGGAATGAACGCCTTTTCTTCACTCTGCCTCCTCCTTCGAGCTGATGAGATGGCACTAGAAGACTTTAAAAGACATTAAGCCACAAGAACAAGAAAATATAAGAGATAATGACAATGAATGAGAAAGAATCCACATTTTTTTGAACAGTGGGTGGTGTGAGGATAAGTGGTTTCAAAAAAGGCAAAGACCAAAGAACTAGCCTAAAGAAAGGGCAGTCAGCAGGAAACAAGCCAATTCACATCCCAGAATCAAAGAAATTTCCAGAACTGAAAGAGAGAGGAAAAGGGGGAACCAAAAATAGGAGACAGTGTATGCAGGGAAAATTGGCCTCTTCCCTCACCACAGCAATAAATAGAACATTTATTTTCAGAGGAAATTTTTTAAAAGAAGATGATTTTGAAGCACCAGGCACAGAAAAGGGGAGAGGTATGTTAGTGAACTGAAGGATGGTGTCTCCTGACTGTTCCAGCTCCTAGAACTCTGGCAGTCAAGTTCAAACTATAGGAAGAAGTCAGGAGACTTCTCCAGGAGAAAATGACCAGCCCAAGTAAGACCTACAGCTGCAATGGGAGAATTAGGGGGCTCTTCCAGTGAAGGGAGGTCCACCAACTGACAGACTAAAAGTTTCATTCTTAAGTGTGACCATACAGCCAAGGATGATTGGATATTTGAAGCAAGCTTCTGACAGAAAATACAGAGAAGAAAACAAGAACCTGCTAAAAGAATTTGGAAGAAACAGACATCATGGATCAGAAGAAAACTAGCAGCAACAACAAAAAGTTAGCACAGGGAATTCTACCCAATTTTCTGTGATAATCTATGTGGGAAAAGAATATGATAAAGAATGCATATGTGTATGTAAATCAAAACCACTAAGAGGTACCACCTTACACCAGCCAGAATGGCCATCATCAAAAAGTCTGCAAATAATAAATGCTGGAGTGGGTGTGGAGAAAAGGAAACCCTATTACACTGTTGATGGGAATGTAAATTGGTGCAACCACTATGGAAAACAGTATGGAGAGCCCTCAAAACACTAAAAATAGAATTACCATCTAATCCAGCAATCCCACTCCTGGGCATCTATCCAGAGAAAACTATGACTCGAAAAGATACATGCACTCCATGTTCATTGCAGCATTATATACAATAGCCAAGACATGGAAGCAACCTAAATGTCCATCGACAGAGGAGTGGATAAAGAAGACGTGGTATGTATATACAATGGAATATTAGCCATAAAAAGGATTGAAATAATGGCATTTGCAGCAACATGAAATTGTCATGCTAAGTGAAGTTAGACAGTGAGACACCAACAACATATGCTATCACTTACACGTGGAATCTGAAAAAAGGGATATAATGAACTTCTTAGCAGAAGAGATACTGACTCACAGACTTTGAAAAACTAATGGTTTCCAGTAGTTCCCGTCGTGGCTCAGTGGTTAACGAATCCGACTAAGAACCATGAGGTTGCGGGTTCGATCCCTGGCCTTGATCAGTGGGTTAAGGATCCGGAGTTGCCGTGAGCTGTGGTGAAGGTTGCAGATGCGGCTCGGATCCTGCGTTGCTGTGGCTGTGGCGAAGGCCGGCGGCTACAGCTCCTGTTAGACCCCTGGCTTGGGAACCTCCATATGCCACGGGTGCGGCTCTAGATAAAAAAAAAAAAAAAAAGGCAAAAAGACAAAAAAAAAGAAAAACTAATGGTTTCCAAAGGAGACAGGTTGGGGTGGGCTGGGGGTTTGGGATGGAAATACTATTAAACTGGGTTGTGATGATCATTGTACAACTAAAAACGTAATAAAATTCATTCAGTTAAAAAAAAGAATGGATGTGTGTGTATGTTCGTTTATAACATAGTAAATCAACTATATTTCAATAAAGTTTTTTAATGGTAAGCCTTTAAGTGAGAGAGTTGGTCCAAGAAACAAGAACAGGAGTCTATAAAAAATAACAGTAAGGAGTAATAGAAAGCTCTCAAAATTAAAAATTAAATGTTTGCTGGTTATCAAAGTTGGGGGGTGGGGGTTGAAGGGAAAAAGTAACAGTTTGGGATTAAAATATATACAGTACTCTATATAAAATAGATAACCAACGAGGACCTACTGTATAGCAAAGGAACTCTATCATTATTTTTTAATAACCCATAATGGAAGAGAATGTAAAGTGATTCAGTTATATATATGTATGTATAACTGAATCACTTCACTGTACACCTGAAGCTAACACTGTAAATCGATATTTCAATACAAATTTTAAAAAGAAAGAACTTGCTAATTCTTGATTTTTAAAAATTAAATGAATCGCATAAGTTTTTTAAAACAGTAACATTATCTTCCATAAAATAACCTTTATCAAATTGATAGCAAGTTCTAAAAATTTAATATAAAATCATTTCATTATGTTTAAAAAGTGAACAGTGTTTAATACTTTTCTCTTTCAATCTTTCTCAATCTACCTTCCCACCTCTGTACTTTATTCAAGTCAAAAACTTGTCAGCACACAATACATACAAAGCCTCAGAATAAGATGAGCAAAATGAGGCCCCTGCCCCCAAGGTATCTGCAATCTCTACAAACAAAAATCAACCCATTGGAAGGCCCCCTGGTGGCATACTAGTAAATTCTGCTATGGTAGCCCAAAGAAAGCACTGTGGGGAAAAACAAGAGAAATATTAGATGACTACAAGTAGTTGCCAAGGGGGAGGATGGATGGGGGAGGGGAGGGTCAGGAGTTTGGGATCAGCAAATGCAAACTATTATATACAGGATGTATAAACAAGGTCCTATGGCACAGGGTACTAGATTCAATATCCTGTGATAAATCATAATGAAAAAGAATACGGAAAATGTATATATCTATATGTATATGTATTTGTATAACTGAATCACCTTGCTGTACAGCAGAAATTAACACAACGTGATAATCAACTATATTCCAATACATTTTTTAAAAAAGGAAAAACATTAAACAGTGTGGAACTCAAAAAAAATTAAACGTTTTCCTCTCCATATAATTATCTCACCATCTAATTAAAAAATATCATTTGGAACCTCCATTCCAGATTGCTATTATGATGTTAATTTGTGTGTCTTATTTTAGGATATTTTGCGCATAGAAAAATTACACAAATATATGTTTCAAAACATATTTTGGCTTATCTGTGAGATTACCAGCCTCAGTGCTTATATGTTTCCTATATGCACTTTCTTTCCTTTTCATTGATTCTACATTCTGATGGATTTAATGAGTAGTATACTTCCTTGAACATTTTTTTTCCTAGAAATAATGCATTTATGGAATATTTCCTGAGTATTGACATGTCACAAAGTATATTTCTTTGGTGCTGTACAAATACTAGTTTGTCTATATGAAGTACTCCAGGCTCACAATGCTGGTGAATCTTTGTTATCAGGCAGTTAGTGGGGCAAATGAGCTGTCTGATAATAACACTGGTCTCTTTCATCTTTAAAAATTTAAATGTTTATAACAGTTTTCTCTTTGTCCATGAAATTAAAACATATTGTTAGGATATGTATATGTGTGTGTGTCTTTTTCAATACCCTACATAGGGTTGGGAGGACTTTTTACCAGAAACCCCAAATCTTTCTTTGGCATAAAGAAACCTTTTATATATCTTTAAATATTACTACTTCTCCATCTGCTCCAAGTTAATAAACATGTGTTAGATACATTAAATCTATCCTTTCAGTCACTTGTCTTTTGATTCCTACTTATTTATATTTTTACTCAATGTTCTGAGAGTTCCTCAAATTAGTTTCTAAATCACTTCAATTTTTAGCAGTGTTGAATTGGTATTTGCTGCCAATATTGGTGGGACACTTTCAGCAATCAAATTTTCAATTTCCCTTTTCATAGTAGTCTACTTTTTTAGCACAATATCCCCCTCAATTCTTCTCAAGATTGCTAGTTGGGGTATTTTTAAATGTCTCTTCTGTTTAATTCTATTTTTTTTTTTGCATTTACTCTGAACATTCCACAGCCCCACCAAATTCCCCACTGATACTTTCCTTCAAATATCTTCAGTTAAGATTCCTAGTTTGCCCGTAGTTATCAAATAAAAGTGCAAATCAATCTTTCTGTGTGTCAAGCACAGTGCTAAAAACTATAAACTTTATACCATGTAAACCCCAAAATAATCTGAAATAAACACTGTTGTTCTCCCTGAATGTTACTTGGAGGTGAAAAGAAACAGGTAGCTACTCTGAGTTAGGGATTCTGACCAAACTACTGACGTTGTTCAACATTTTAACCCCACTCACTCCTCCAGCATCATCTGTGTAGTCAGAACTATGGGTGCCCAGAGGAGATCTGGGAGGAGCACAATAACCAGTTTTTCTTTTTTATTTTCCTCTGTATTTATTGTGCAAGTGCAGAGTCAGTGAAGACCTCCTTCCCTCTGCCCGGGGAGCCAGCCAGGGCCTATGACCATACACCTAGTCACCTGGCCACCCAGTGAAGCAGGAGGAAGGATCACAGTTGCCCATGAGGGATGCTCAGAGTCAAGTACCAAAGTCCTTCATCTCCCACATTACCCTCCCAGTTATTTCGTAGAATATCCCTCAGTTTGGGTCATGTATTTCTCATGATTAGATTGAGGTTGTATTTTTTTTGCACAAGTATACATGTTAGTGATAGGTCTCTCTCCATGGGGAGGTCAGCACGTCTTACATTGACTTTGATCACTTGGTTAAGGTGGTGTCTGCTATAAACTCATTTTTTATCCTCTGTAATCAAGAAATTCTTAGGAGAACATGCTTGATACTATGAAAATATGTTTCTCCTCAGATTTTTTACCTTCCAATTCAGCATCTATCCACAAATCTTACCAAAAACAATTATTTTTGGAGTATTCTAATGGTGATTTTCTATTTCCTTAATTTCTTCTGTATTTACCAATGGAAATTCTTCTGTAAGGAAAAGCTATCCCCATATGTTTGGGACTCACTGAGTTTCAGAGCTGGAGGAGACAGGGTCTGCTGAGGCCTCAGATGCTAGCAGCTTTGGCATCACTTGAGCACTTGGGGCATATGCACACTGAGGTATATGGAATGATAGGCCAACTGGGACCTTCTGTATAGCACAGGGAACTCTACCCAATATTCTGTGGTAATCTATTTAGGAAAAGAATCTGAAAGAGAATGGATGTGCGTACATATATAACTGAATCACTTTGCTGTAGAGCAGAAATTATCACAACCTTGTAAATCAACTATACTTCAATAAAACCTTAAGAAAAAAAATAAATGCAGAATCCCAGGGCCCCACTGAGGTCTACTGGATCAGAAACTGTATTATAGCAAGATTCTGTGATTTGTGTGTGTCAAAGCTCATTTTAGCTCCACGTTTATTAAGGGACTTGACAACTGAGGTTGCACTTGGAGTTAGCGGCAGAGCCAGCTAATACACTTGTCTCCTGACTCACAATTCATGCTTGTCCTCCAGGCAATGGCTGACCCAATCCCAAAAGAAATCCAAAGCACACAGGTTTTGAACTCGGTGCTGAATTTAAAAGCGAATACTGTTTTATCTGTCTATCTATCTACATATCTAATCACTCGTAGGCAAGCTAGTTAACCTCTCCAAACCTCAGTTTCCACATCTGTAAGTCGATGGAAATATTAAATTACGTGAAGGATAAAAGTGAAAACAAGAGATAATATATGGAAAGCTCTTAGTGGAGTAAGCCCGCTTGTGTCAAACACAAGGATTTGCATGCACATGTGGCCCAGCTGTTTGGGGGTGCTGTCCACACATGCCTTCAGCCCTTCCAGGGTCAGCCTCTGTGGCAGAGACCTGCCTCACCCAAGGTCATGCCCTTCTAGTGGTGACCCATATACCAAGATAGGGATATAAAGACCCAGCCACGTTGGCCTCACAGAACAACCCTGATGACCACTGCAGCTCCTGAGACACTAACTGTTAAACATCCCAAACACCCAACTCCATCGCAGAGTCCCATCTCTAGGAGGACTCAAACTGCCACATAACACAAAACGGGTTCTCAAGAATCAAAAATAACTTATGAATATGATTGCTATGCCTTTTGGAGATAACCTTTGCATACTGTCCATTTCACTGCATACAAACTGACCCAAAAGTGTAATAAACATCTATAATAAATCTAGTTCAGTGCTAGGTAGAGAACGTAGAGTTCATCAAAATAATGCTTGCTGTCAAATAGGGAAGACTAAGAACTACAGATGGCACAATTAACCAAAAACAATACTTTGGCAAGATTACTGTGGCCAGTGGCTAGTCCTTCTCATCCAAGTTCTCGTAAATATTCACATCCTCATACAGCTCTGTCAAGGGCCATCACTGGAGAACCCTGGAGTTGGGAATCCACAGGACACAACTTGCTTTCTAACCAAAAAATAAAGAAACACATTGTTTCCTGAACAACCCTTTACTTACCCTTGATACAAAAAAATAAACAAACAAAAAAGAATAACAACAAAAAATCCACAGGTGGATGTCCAGAACTTGCTGACACCTAAGTCATAAAGAATATGAAACTGCATTTCATAGCTCTGCTTGTAAAAGTACTTTTCTTTACACCTTCATTTCAGTGATTCCCCAACAACAGGAAAACTACACTATGGTTCTTTTGCAAGGGAATGTGCCTGAAAGCCAAATGAAACCATGTTTCTTCAAGCAAAGGGCAAACCTGCACTTTATGTCACTATCTCAACAGGCAGAAATCATGTAAAGCTTAATTATTTACTCTGACGAAAAGATTTCTTAGCCTGAAGTGTTGTTAAAACACACACACACACACACAGACACACACACCCCATATTCCTGCATGAATAAGTCTGCATTACCATGAGGAAAATCAGGAACAGGCACATTAAAATGTTCGCCTGGGCACCACCTATTATCTAGAGCTCTGGCTTTGAAAGCTTAGGAAAGGTTTCCTTGGGTGACAGATCATTTTAATGGTCTTTCACACAAAACATTTTTTAAGTACAAAATTTACATTGCCCACTGCTGGCCAGAGGCAAGTTCCTCAAGGCACACAATGGTACTAGCACATAAAGCAACCTTAAAATAGTCTTTAGAAGCAATAAGCCCTGCCCCCCCCAAAAGTGCCAAATAACCCAGTTCTATGTCCCAATTTGATCATTTCTATGACTCATTTATGTTCTCTGCCTTGTTTTTCCCCCCACATCCACATGCTCTGAAGGTACCGTGCACCATCGAGCAGGGTAAGCACTGGAGGAGCAGGGTACAGACCTAGGGCGTAGCCAGTGCCCTGATCTGCCCCACTTATCTTCCTGGTCTGTGAAGAGTGGTTGTACCCAAAGGAGGCTGGTCCATCAAAAGCCCCTACTTCTCTGCTTCAGAAGCTTCTCTCTGAAAACGTGACATCAGATTCTGCTTTAGAACCACCAAGTGAATACACTTGCAGGGGTTCAGAGCTGTTGCAATGAGGCTGGGGTCACTGATTAAGACTCTTAATTTCTAGGTCTATATATAAATACTGCATTCCCTGCGTTTCTCACTTTTTTAACGATTATTTGCTTCATGACTCATGAATTTAACATTTTATACATTGCCTTACAGCCAAAAATATTTTAGTGATGACATAAATGTACACAATCCAGTGGTTCTCAACCAAGGGGCAATTTTGCTCTCCAGGGGACATTTGAAAATGTCCGGAGAAATCTTTGCTTGTTACAAATGGGGGCGTGTGAGGTTGCTACTAAAGGGCAGAGATCAGGGATGCTGCTAAACATCCCACAAAGCATAGAGACCCACAAGAAAAGATTACCCAGTGCACAATGTCAAAGATGCTGATGTACAGAGACCCTAAATCTGATATAAAAACTTGAACAGAAAAGGAAATAGTGACAAAGCAAAAACTGGAAGCAGGGTGGTAAAATTCAGTCAGGCGCAAATATTCTGCTGCAGATGGACTGCAGATTTGTCTCTGAGCTTCCTGTCAGCCAAACCAAAGAGGGAAATACGATATGATTAGCAGTGATCATAATATAAAAACAAATCACTACCACTCTGGGGAAGTTTCTACTGGCTCACCAGCCCAAAGGAAATTCTAAGAACAGCAGAAAGCAGTTACTGGGTAATAAAAAGGATACAATCTTTCATCCTAAAGGCCCCAAATGATAAATACAAGAGTGGTTTCAGTGTGGCTAGTTCTCACAGAAGCCCACAGTGCAGGAATGAAGAAAAAAAAAAAAAAGACAAAACACAACTCCAGAGCAAGACTACAAAGGATGAAACCATACAAAAGACAAAACCTCAGGTTCACTTCTGCCTAGTTTTCTTTTGCTCTCTTCTGCCCTAAGGGATAACAGTATTCGACAGACCATAGATCTTTCAGAAAAAAAAAATTCTTTTTTGCAAAAAAAAAAAAAAAGTTTGTTTCTCGCAACCACACTCAGATAATGCTTGGGCAATGGAAAGTTTGAAGTTATCTCCTGTAGCCATAAACTAGAATAGATACACTTTTCCATTCAGGGAATATCAAGGGAGTTTACTGAAAGAGCTCTTAATGGCTAAAGCATGATGAGAGGCACCCACAGCCTGAAGACACCATCATCGCATCTAAAAACTGTTCACTAAGATATAAGAAAAGAAAGCACAAAACAATTCTGACTTAACCAGTGAGACACTCTCTCAGCCGTTCCTTGAGGCCCTGTAGATTAGATCCATTTCACACAGCTTAACCTGTAATCCAATCAACCCATATCTCAAGATTCAGAGACCAAGAAAAAATTACTTAAAAGTATAAGAGAGAATAACTTATTTTTGAAAATTGTAGAACATCTACTTTATGTCATGCACAAAATACACTGCTCATCTTTAAAGATCCAAGAGTTAAAAAATAAAGCCAAGAAATAATTAAAAGGATGTATTGCAGATTATTTATGTCTAATTCATGGCATCTACCCATTCCTCTTAAAAAGAAGGCATTCTAAGTTTGTGCTTCTAGTAAAGCAAGAAAGCAGTGAGTAAAACATTGATAATTTTATTGATAAGATTTAATTATATGGAGTTTTGAACATCAAAAATTACCATTAAACCCAGGATCCATATTTTGGTGTCTAATTTCTATCTCCAATTAAAAAAAAAAAAACAGAGCTCCTTGGAGAAGTGGCCGATTCTAGGACTGAAATAGGAAAGCTCCAAGAAGAGCCTGGATGCCTAATATAATGTCAGGAAGTAGGAAATGCTCAACAAAACAAAACAAAAAACCCCACCCAAAGAGGGGCATGCCACAAGGACATGGCAGTCAACTGAAAGAAATCCCAATGGCCAAAGCTGGGATAATTTGAGCAACAAAATAAATAATGCATCACTGAATTATAACTTGAAGTATAAAATAAATACTCATGAGTCCAAACTGACATAAATAAATGACTGAATAATAAGTGGAGGAAAAGAGACAAATTCGTGGAGAAGAATTCTAAATAATGTACATGGTTACTCTGCCCCCAAGGAAGTAAAGCATACTCCCTACTTCTTGCATGTGAGCTGTACACAGTGACTTCTTTCCAAGAGCACTGTGTGGAAAGGGGAAAAAAGAGGAAATTTTCAGTGGAGAAACCAGACAAGCACCACCCCAGCCAGATGATCAAGGTCAACATCAACAGTAACGTATGAGTCATACCAATAGCCTGTACCTTTGATATGAAATGATGAAAGTGGTACTTTATCTCTGTGGTTTTCCAGCTCAAAACACATAACCCCAGGCTAATCATGAGGATAAAGCCCTAACAGAGGAATATGCTACAAACACCTGACCAGTCCTCCACAAAATAGTCAAGGTCACCCAGAATAAGGAAAGTCTGAATAGTTGTCACAGCCAGGAGGAGTCCGGAAGACAAGATGGCTGAATGTAATGTGGCATCTCGGGCTAGATGAATGGGAGTTGGGGACTTTCTTTTAAAAAATAGGATCCACCACACTGTGTAGATATAAGCCTGGGACCATGCTTCTTGGGGTTAATGAGGATAAATAAACTGACCCTCAGAATGTTCTACGACACTTCCAATGGCAGGAAGTCTCTATGAGTCCCATATGTGGCCCTCTATCTACTTTGTAGATTAACCAGGTTAGCAAAGTCATAACACCTAATCAGAAAGGAATGTGAGGTCTACAACACTTAAATGAATGAGTTGCCCTTTGATTAGAAAGCTGGGAAATTTTTTAAAAGCCAGAAGCCTCTTGAGTTATAAAGTGACAAAAATAAAAAAATCAAGTGACAAAAATAAAAAATCACCCAGATCTGGGCCAGTCCAGGAGTAACCACTCCTATCAACCAAACACTGCATCTCCCAAACTCATGTTTTAAGTTGAAGAAAGTTTTTAGAAAGACAACAACCCAATTGAAAAATGGGCAAAAGACCTGAATAGACATTTTTCCAGGGAAGATATTCAGATGGCCAACAGGCACATGAAAAAATGCTCAAAATTACTGATTATTAGAGAAATGCAAATCAAAACTACTATGAGGTACCATCACATACCAGTCAGAATGGTCATCATTAACAAGTCAACAAATAACAAATGCTGGAGAGGGTGTGAAGAAAAGGGAACCCTCCTGCACTGTTGGTGGGAAGGTAAACTGGTACAACCACTATGGAAAACAGTATGGGGGTACCTTAGAAAACTGTACATGGAACTACCATATGACCCAGCAGTCCCACTGCTGGGCATATATCCAGACAAAACTTTCCTTGAAAAAGACACATGCATCTGCATGTTCATTGCAGCATTATTCACAACAGCCAAGACATGGGAACAACCTAAGTGTCCACTGACAGATGATTGGATTAAGAAGATGTGGTATATATACACAATGGAATATTACTCAACCATAAACAAGCACAAAATAATGCTATTTGCAGCAATATGGATAGAACTAGAGACTCTCATACTAAGTGAAGTAAGTCAGAAAGAGAAAGACAAATCCATATGATATCACTTATATCTGGAATATAATATATGACACAAATGAACCTTTCCACAGAAAAGATAATCATGGGCATGGAAAACAGACTTGTGGTTGCCAAGGGGGAGGGGGATGGAGCAGGATGGACTGGGAGTTTGGGGTTAATAGATGCAAACTATTGCCTTTGGAATAGATAAGCAATGAGATCCTGCTGTGTAGCACTGGGAACTATGTCTAGTCACTTATGACGGAGCATGATAATATGAGCACTGTCCAATTCCTAGGGAACAGATTCCAGGGACATCCTCTGAGAGCACAGAATCAATTTTTAATTAGCACTCCCCAAGTGATTCTGATGCAGGGTACCAGACTATACATTAAGAAATAAAAGCATACACTCATTAACATATATGCACCCAATACAGGATCACCAAAATACATAGAATACTATGTATGGCATAAAGGGAGAAATTGATGGCAACACAATAATTGTAAAAGTTAATACTCCACTGACATCAATGGACAGATCCTCCAGACTGAAAATCAATAAAGCAACAGAGATTCTAAATGATACAATAGAACCATGAGACTTTTTTTTTTCAGAACATCACATCCCCCCCCCCCAAAAAAAACTCAGATTACACATTCTTTTAATTTGCACATGGAACATTCTCTAGGACAGACAACATACAAGGACACAAAACAAGCCTCAACAATTTTAAGAGGATAGAAATTATTTTAAGCATCTTTTCTGCCCACAGCAGTATGAAACTAGAGATCAACCACAGAAAAACAAATAAGGGATAAAAAGATTACATGGAAATGAAAAAACATGTTACTAAAAAAAAAAAGCAATGGGTCAACAGTGAAATCAAAGAAAAAATTTAAAAATACCTTAAGACAAATGGCAATGAAAATAGAACCACATAAATCCTACGGGATGCAGCAAAAGCAGTCCTAAGAGGGCAGATCATAGCAATATAGGTCTGACTCAGAAAACAAGAAAAATCTCATGTAAATAACGTACCTTAACCATCTAAAAGAATTAGATAAAGAAGAACAACCCTCAAGTCAGCATAAGGAAGGAAATAAAGACCAGAGAAGAAATAAAATAGAAATTTAAAAAATAGGGAAAAAATTAATAAAACTGAAAGCTGTTTTTTTTGAAAAGATAAATGAATTGATAAATCTCTGTCCAGGCTCACCAAGAAGAAAACAGAGGACCCAAATAATAAAATAAGAAAGGCTTTGGGATGGAAAAGCAAGGAGATCCTGCTGTATAGCACCAGGAACTATGTCTAATCTCTTGTGATGAATCTATGTATGTATGCCTAACTGGGTCACCATGCTGTACAGTTGAAAAACTGACAGAAAACTGTAAACCAGATATAATGGAAAAAATTAAAATCATTATATAAAAAAGAGTAAAATGAAAGAGGGGAAATAACAACCAAAACCTCAGAAATACCAAAAACCATGAGAATACTATAAGTAATTTTATACCAATAAATGGGACATCCTAGAATAAGTGGACAAGTTTCTAGAAATATAAAGCCCATCAAAACTGAATCAAGAAAAAAAAACATAGAATTTAAACAGATCAATGGAAGTAATAAAGATTCTGTAATTAAAAAAAAAAAAAACCCTGCAAACAAAAGTCCAGGATCAGATAGCTTCACTGAGAAATTCTGTAAACATACAAAGAAATTCTGTTCCATAAACATACAAAGAAGAACTTAAAATGACCCTTCTCAAATTCTTCCGAAAGACTGAAGATGAAGGAACACTCCCAAAGTCATTCTATGAAGCCAACATCACTCTGATACCAAAACCAGTCAAAGACACCACCAAAAGAAAAAATATCTTTGATGGATACGGATGTAAAAAGTCCTGAACAAAATGTTAGCAAACAGAATCCACAACACATAAAAAGGATCATATAACATGATCAACTTGGACTTATCCCAGGGTCACAAGGATGGTTCAACATACCAAATCAATGTGATACACTAAATCAATAAAAGAAAAAGACAAAAAACACACGATCATCTCAATAAATGCAGAAAAAGCACTTGATAAAATTCAACATCCATTCATGACAAAAACTCTCGCCAACGTGGGTATAGAGAAAACATCACAAAAAATAAGAGCTATTTATGACAAACCCACAGCCAACACACTACTCAGTGGTGAAAAGATGAAAACATTCCCACAAAAATCTGGAACAAGAAAAGGATTCCCATTCTCACCATACTTCTATTCAACATAGTTTTGGATGTCCTAGTCACAGCAACCAAACAATAAAAAGAAATAAAATGTATCCAAATTGGAAAAGGTAAAATTATCAGTATTTGCCAATGATGTGATACTCTATACAGAAAATCCTAAAGACTCCACATAAAAACTCTTAGAACTAATAAATTAATTCAGCAAGGCAGTAGGATACAAAATTAACACACATAAATTGGTTACTCCTTTAAAGTTACAATAAAATATCAGAAAGAGAAAGTTTAAAAAACTGCTTTTAAAATCACATCAACAAAAATAAGATACCTAGGAATAAACCTGGTCGTGAAAATATAAAATGTGCACACTGAGAATTATTTAACATTGATAAAGGAAACTGAAGATGATTTAAAGAAACAGGAAGATATCCCATGCTCTTGGATTGTAAGAATTAACATTTTTAAAATGGCCATATTACTTAAAGCAGTCTGCAGATTTAATGCAAACCCTAACAAATTATGCATGGATTTTTCATAGAACTAGAACAAATAATTCTAAAATTTATATGGAACCACAAAAGACAAGGAATTTCCAAAGAAATCCTGAGGAAAAACAAAGCTGGAAGCAAAACCCTCTGAGACATCAGAAATTACTAGAATACATGCATCCCTGTGTTCATTGCAGCACTATGCACAGCCAAGACATTGAAACAACCTAAATGTCCACTGACAGATGAATGGATTAAGAAGATGTGGTACATATACACAATGGAATACTACTCAGCCACAAAAAGAGAATGAAGTAACGCCATTTGCAGCAACACGGATACAACTAGAGATTCTCACACTAGGTCAGTCAGAAAGAGACAGACAAGCACTATGTAATATCACTTATATGTAGAATCTAAAATATGGCACAAATGAACCTATCTACAAAACAGAAAGGGATACACAGACATAGAGAACAGACTTGTGGTTGCCAAGGGGGAAGGAGGAGGTAGTGGGATGGACTGGGTATTTGGGATTGGTACATGCAAACTATTACATTTAGAATGAATAAACAATGAGAGCTTATTGTACAGAACAGGGAACTATCCAATCTATTAGGATAGAACATAATGGAAGATAGTATGAGAAAAGAATGTATATAAATGAATGACTGGGTCACTATGCTATACAGCAGAAAATGACCCACCACTATAAATGAACTATAAATAAATCAAATAAATAAAGCTGTGTGGTATTGGCAAAACAGACATATGGATCAATGGAACAGAATAGAGAGCCCAGAAATAAACTCATAGATCTATGGTCAATTAATCTTGCACATAGGAGGCAAGAATAAAACAATGGAGAAAAGAATCTCTTCAGTAAGTGGTGTTGAGAAAGCTGGACAGGTACATGTAAATCAATGAAGCTAGAACACTGCTTTCACACCATACACACACCAAAAAACTCAAAATGGCTTAAAAATTTATTGACATGATAACCTAAAACCCTTAGAAGAGAACATAGGCAAAACATTCTCTGACATAAATCATAGCAATGTTTTCTTAAGTCAGTCTCCAGGGCAAAAGAATTAATAGCAAAAATAAACAAAGGAGGTCTAATGAAACTTTTAAGCTTTTGCACAGCAAAGGAAACTATAAATGAAAACACAACCTACTGAATGTGAGAAAATATTTCCAAATTATGTGACTGACAAGGGGTTAATATACGAAATATACAAACAGCTCATACAACTCAATATAAAAAACTCATTCAAAAAATGGGCAGAAGACCTAAATATATATTTATGCAAAGAAGACATACAGATGGCCAATGGGCACATGAAATGATGCTCAACATTGCTAATTATTAGAGAAATGAAAATCAAAACTACAATGAGCAATAACCTCACACCAGTCAGAATGGCCATCATCAAAAAATCTACAAACAATAAATGCTGGAGAGGGTGTGGAGAAAAGAGGACCCTCCTATATTGTTGGTTGGAACATAAATTCACTATAGAGAACAGTATGGAAGTGCCTTAAAAAGCAGAAAATTCAGCTATCATATGATCCAGCATCCCACTCCTGGGCATATATCTAGAAAAAATGAAACCTCGAATTCAAAAAGACACATGTACCCCCATGTTTACAGCCACACTATTTACAACAGTCAAGACATGAAAACAACCCAAGTGCCCATTAACAGACAACTGATTTGAGAGAATATGGTGTATATACCCAGTGGAGTATTACACAGCCATGAAAAAGCATGAAATATTGCCATTTGCAGCAACAATGAATGGACATAAAGAAAATCATACTAAATTTTTAGTGAATTGAATGAAGTAAGTCATGCATTAAAAAAACAAATATTATATCACTTATATGTGTAATCTAAAAAATAATACAATGAATCTATATACAAAACACAAATAAACCCACAGACATAGAAAACAAATTTAGGATTACCAAAGGGGAAAGGGAGAGAAGTGGGGAATTAGTAGTATGGGATTAATAGACACAAGACTACTATACATAAAATAGATAAACAACAAGGATTTGCTGTATATCACAGGGAACTCTATTCAATATCTTGTAATTACCTATAATGGAAAATCATCTGGAATATATAATATATATATATATAAAACACTCACTGCTGTATACCTTAAGCTAACACAATACTATAAGTTACTCTTCAATAAAAGAAATTAGTTTATATATGCCTAGATGAACAGTTTTCATTACTAGAGTGAGGCAATGTATCATCAATTTTATTCCTTTTTTATGTAAACATTTGAGACAACTGTCCATATACAAAAGCAGATGCAAATGCAAGGAGCTTTATTATAGTAATGCCCTTCATTTTAATTCTTTACAAGCTATGTACAAAACAAAACCATATAATCAATCAACAAAATTAATTTAAATCACCTATTCATGGATAATCAATCCCCTATCCAATGATAATCCCTTTAAGTCATCCTTTAGCTTTAATGAAAGCAAACAATTGGAACCATCTGAGTTGCAAAAGGCTTTGTTACCAATCAAGGCAGCCATTCTCTTTCTTGATACCAGCACCAGTATTCAGAATTGCCCTCTTGGTTGATCTCTTGATGTCTTTCCATCCCAAACCAATGCACATAGTTAAGATCTAGAATGGGTGAGACCCATGCCTTTCCTTAACAAAGTGTGAAAGGGGAAGAGTGGAGGAAGTTGGAAAAGGGAACCTACAGACCACTGGTATATTCTCAGGCAGAACAATTTCAGGAAAGCAAACATATGGAAACTGAGAATCTGGAATCAATTGTTCCTGTTATTCCCTGGAATACAATCATGTCCCCCTGTGGAAACACTTACCCCAGGTTGAAAACAGGTGGGATAGGTCAAACAGGCTAACACCCTGGCTTTGAGATAGAGAAATGCTAATTGCAGATGGTTGAGAAACACCTGAGAGATGCCTAGCTGAGGAGGCTATGATGTTCCAAGTATAGCTGGGGAACTATTTAGCTTTCCAGAGATTCCTAGAAATATTTAGTGACAAAAACCAGATTTCTTGCAGTCAATATGATGGGATATCAGAGCATTTGACCATAGAAATAAAATAGCATCTGGTTTTTAAATAATAGGAAAAAGCTGTTCCCCCATTCTCACATGAGTCACTCAAATGCATCAAGGAAAAGAAAACCAAAAGGTAACCTAATCGTCAATAAAATCACAATACTGTAACTCTGAACATAATATATGAAGTGTGTCTGCCACATGCACTGAAGGGAAACTTGGGTGTGGGGAAAATACCAAGTCAAGATGTATGTGGTTACAAATAATAATAAAAAAAAAAAAAGGCAGAGTAAGCACCCAAAAGAAGAAAAACATATTGAAAGGTATACCATGTTCTTAAATAGAAAAACTCAACACAATGATAATTACAGCACTTCTTAGTTAATCTCCATTTTTATGATACCAATGAAACTATCAATAGGATTTAAAATTAGACATGCTGACTCTAATGTCACCAAAGGAGAAAGAAAAACTAAGAATAAACAAAATTCTAAAATGGGAAAATAATGAGGAAGAATTGCTGCAGAAGATATTTATATTACAAAGCTGGAATAAATAAAACAGTATGGTGCTAGTATATGAATAGCCGTAGTAATGAAATGGAATAGAAAGTCCAGATATAGACCAATTAAAAAAAAAAAACACAGGAATTATAATAAAGGTGAATTTTCAAATTGGTGGTAAAAATACAGATTATTCAACAAAGGGCACTGGGGCATCTGGATAGTAAAGCAGGAAAAAAGAAACACATGTGGATGAATATCTCATACTATACAATAAGAAAAATTGATGAAATATTTAAATTTTAACACCAAAACCATAAAATAGGGAAAAAAATGGAAGAACATTTTTATAATCTCAGAGTTGGAAAGGTCTTTCCACAGATGGAGAAAAATCCTAAAGTCACAAAAGAAATTATGGACAAACTCAACTGTGTAAAAATAAAATGCATACATTGAAAAGCCACCATATATCAAAAGATAAACGACAAATCTGTATAAGAATTTCCAACCCACATTATATTCAAAAGCCTAATTTCTCCCATGTCTCAGAAACAAAAACAATGGCCAATGGAAAACAAGCATAAACAAAAGATCAAAGATAGTTCACAGAAACGAAAATCAAACAATTATAAAAACTAAGAGGTATTCAACCTCAGCCTCAATAAGAAAACACGCTAGTCAAAACTGCAAGCTCTAAGTCTTCACTTCTCATGTTGGCGATGAGCAAAAAGTTCGAGAACTCACCGGGGTGCTCTGCTAGTTGTTGCGTTGCCCTTCGACTCCAGTCCCTCCCTTCTAAACTCTGTGATGCTGGAGCAGAACGTTCTCACTGCAGTTCTGCCTTGCCGTCTAGTGCCTGAGCCGGCTCTGCCAACAGGAAGTACTAGAGCCGAAGGAAGAGGCTGAAGAGGGAGAGGAGACTAGCTCTGCCCTCTCCGCTTCCGGTTCCGGTCCATGTTACCCCAGCAACTGTTTCACCTGCAGCATCAGTGATTCACCACTATAGCAGCTGAATCCAGTGTGTGGTTTTAACAACACTCAAAGAGTCAATCTGACCTTTCCCCTCTAAGTGAACCATCAGTAACCAATTAGTGCTCCATCCTCGGAAGTCAGGTCCAGGCCCAGAGGGTTGCCCATTCAAGCTCACAGCACCAGCTGCATAAAATCCTCTTCCACAGAAGTAAGGTTGATACTGTGAGGGCCCTCCTCTAAGCTGAAATACTCAGGGTTATAAAAGAGAAAACAGGACAGTAATAAAATAAGAAAATAGAAGCCTCTATGTAGGAAATGCATTCCCCCAGCACGGTCTCCACAAAGGACTAACTAACATGGCATCTTTGGCCCACGTACTTTGTAAAAAGGGTATTTTGAGCAATTCTGAGCCAAAGCAGAGGTTATACTTGAGCAAAGCTCCAAATTTCCCTTGTTGACAAAATTTGCAACGGCCCATCCAGGCTGAGGTTTGATCTGGTGTTTTCTGCTAAACACTATCTCTGAAAGATATTTTCTAAAGAAAGAGAACCTCATGCCAGATACTTCTGGAACACCCCTCTGGTCCCCTCTGGAGTCATGTCACTGGACCCCTCCCAGAAGCACAATTCACATCATAGCTGCTCAGAGTGGGACCTGGCAGTGCCTGTGATATCCTGCCAAACACACTGAGAAGTCCTGTATCACAAAAGCCCGCTTCTTTTTGTTCATGCCACTTTTTTATTGACCTTGGAAATCCCTGGATCTTTTCCCCATAATAAGCTCTATTTTTGTCCTAGAGCAGTTTTATGGGAAGTGCTTCAGAAAATGCTGTCCTAACAATGGGTCACTTGGTCTGAGAAAGAGGACAGTCTTTCTCTAAGGCATAGGCCTCTGTCCTAATTGTCCAATTTATTTAAAAGCAAAAATTATAGACATAGATCAGGAAGACGATGCTTCCGTGGGGTGGTAAATACAGCTTGCAGGCAGACACATATGAAGACAGAAAAGTTAGGCGTTTTATAACAGCAATTCAGGAGCGAGAAATATAGGGAAACAGACATGAAAAATGAACCCCACCAAAGCAACCCTAAACTCCTGCCTTCTAGAAGAAAAGCAACCTGGGCCTCATGATTAATTTACTAGCAGTTCCAGAGCAATTTGTGTTTTAGAAACCAAAAAAGAAAAAAAAAGAGAAAGAAATAAAGCAACAAAACCAAAAACCAAAAACAAAACCACCCAAAGAGAAAACAAAGCAAAACAAACCAAGAACAAAACAAAACCTCCAAATAAACAAACAGAAACAAGCAAAACAGAAACTCATTTTCAATAAAGTTAATCTTCAGCACAGATTAAATAATTTATGACGTGCCAAGAAAGTATAAAGCATAAAATAACTTCACCCTACATCCCAACAGTCCCTGTACAGCTGGGTTACGCTGAGAAGCACATTAGGAGAATAACTTCTTACCTCTCTAAGTCAGATAGTTATTATTCTAACTTATAGAAGGGGAAAAGCCTACTTATTGTGCATTCTTTATAGGAATAGTACAAATAAGGTACTTAAGTGAGAGTAATGTGAGAGAAGTTATACACAAATCCACTGAAATAATTTCCAAACGTGTATATCTCTCTTATTCAGTTTATAATGATCAGATTCATTAAAAAAAAAAAGAGGTATTGGTGAGTCTAATCTCACAGCTGGATTTGAGCTGCATTTTTGAGCAGGATAAGATCTAATTTGATAATGAACTCAGAAAGCATTCCATTAGAAAAAAATCATAAGTAAAATTTAAAGGCTGAGGATGAGTATAGGATGGACATGTGGAATAGACTGAAATGCATATTTATTTTAGAGAGATGAATGGAATTCACCGGTGGATGAGGGGAATTCAGCTGTGGAAAGTCTTTGAACCTATTACCTCAGATCAAAGAGAAGAGACAGCAGTTCCTTATTGAGGCATCATTGTGGTTCTGCCTAAAAGAAGATCAACCTGAAATAGATCTGCCTGTTGAGAGGGAGCAGGGAAGAGTCCCTTGAAGAAGATGATTAGAAACTCTCCTTTGGTAATTCAGACACGAAGTAACAAAATCCTGCAGAGAAGTGGTAGCAATGAGAATGGAAAGAATGGAAAGTGGAATGCCGAAACAACCTCGACAGCATTTAGAAGGTGATACTTCTTCTGTCTGGTGCTTAACTCTGACATGTTACCTTGGACATGGGCCAGGTTTTAAGGGTAAGGAGAATTACAATGTCATTATCAGGAGAAGTCATACATTTGGCTTTAGGCGTATTAAACTTGAAGAGATAAGAGGATTTCTCAGATGAAATGCCTTGAAATCTCAGTGGGATCAGACTGAGGTCAGGAAAACCCGGAGCTAGATTTGGCCGTCACCAAAGCAGAGGTGAGTGTGGACTTCCATTGCGGGTAATGGTCCCGAAAGCACACTGCGAAAAAAAAAAATTGATAATAGGCGGATGAATACCACCCTATAGCACAGGAGACCATATCCAATCTCTTGTGATAGAACATTATGGAAGATAATACAAGAAAAAGAATGTATATGTGTGTATGACTGGTTCACTTTGCTGTATAGCAGAAATTGGCACAACATTGTAAATCAAATATACTTTAATTAAAAGAAAGGGTATTCTCCAAAGATTCAGGCGCAAGCATACTTTGAAAGGAGCTATGGCAAATAATTAAAAAGTCGAAAGTGGATTTTGTATTCTGAGTAAAGGTCAAAATGCATGAAAGGCTTTGTGAAACCAGATGAGAGATGTGGTAGAAAACAACTTAAGAAACTTAATTTCAGAAGAAACTTCAATTCAGAGGGAAAAAGAAACTGAATGAAATTCAAGTTGAAACAACAACAAAATAGAGCATGAAAAGCTAAGAGGCAACAATAGAAATAAAGTCTGCTTTGGAGTGGAAATTCAAATTAGAGATGTAAAAAAGAAATGAAAAACTCTCTAAGAATACAAAAGAAAGGGTCAAAAGAAAAAGCAGTGCATGGAAAAAAAGATAATTGTAGCCAGATAGTTTACCTTTAGGAAAGAGATATTTTTGTTTCTTTTTTCTATATCAGAGTAGGATTTTGTTCAAAGATATTGACTAAAACAAGCCGCTAGTGGTGGTTTATCCAAGACACAAGTTTAATTTTTCCTCCTGTGACAAGACGTCCAGAGATGACAGATCTGAGCTGGTAAGGAAGCTACCCTACCAGGGACCCAGACTTTTTTTTGGCCCTTACCATCTTTAGTGTATGACTATCTTTCCCAGCTTACGTGAAGGCTGTTGGCACTAGAGCCATCGTAACCACATTCCAGACTGAATATGGAGGCAGAGGCAGAGCAAATGCAGCATGCCAGATGAGTCAGCTCCCCTTAAAGATCTTTCCCAGAAGCCCACACCCAGGGACATCCAAATATATCTCATTGGACTGGAGTATGTCATGCAGCTACCTCGCTGGGCAAGGAAGACTGGGAAATAGAGCTTTTAAGCTGAGACCATTCCAAAAATAAATCAGAGTTCTATGAGTAAGGAAAAAGGAGAGGGGTGGATGTTGGTTGACAAATAGCAGCCTATAACAAAATTCATGAGGTAAATGACAAAGGAGCAGAGCCAAGTCACAAAAATATATAAGTAAAAATTGTCCTGTGCTGAGTTCCTCTGATGCAAATCAGATTTCATCATGTTTCCAATAAAGACAATAGCAACAAAAAACCTACATCCCTAGATATCTCAGTAAAAATTTCCAATTCCATTTCTCAAAAAATCCTAAAAGTATCCAAGCAAGAAAATAAAAATTAGAAAAGATTATCTAGGAGTTCCCGTTGTGGCTCAGTGGGTTAAGAACCGGGATAGTATCCACAAGGATATGGGTGTGATCCTTGATCTCATTCAGTGGGTCAAGGATCCAGCATTACTGCAAGCTGCATTGTAGGTCTCAAATGAAGTTCAGATACCATGTTGCTGTGCCTGTGGCGTAGGCTGGCAGCTGCAGCTCTGATTCATTTCCTAGCCTGGGAACCTCCATATGCCTCAGGTACACCCCTAAAAAGCAAATAAAAGAAAAAGAAAAGAAAAACACATTATCTACAAATAACTTAAATTTAGGCATCCTCAAATTTATCCATGATCTCCAAAAGTAGAGGATCATAACATATCTCAAGAGTCTTGGGGAGGAGTTCCCTTGTGGTGCAGGGAGTTAAGGATCTGGAATTGTCACTGTTATAGCTCTGGTTACAGCTGTGGCACGGGTTTGATCCCTGGCCTGGGAACTTCTACATGCTATGGGCATGGCCCAAAAAGTCTCGGGGAACGAGTTATTACACAAAATTATAGTCACGGTCCAAACACTATTTATGAAAGTTGAGAAAAATATCCTCCAGAAATTAAAAAACTCAGAAAAGAGCCACTTAAAAACTTGCTTAAGAATAGAATTTCTGGAGTTCCCCTCATGGCTCAGCAGAAACAAATCTGACTAGCATCCATAAGGACGCAGGTTTGGTCCCTGGCCTCGCTCAGTGGGTTAAGGATCTGGCGTTGCTGTGAGCTGTGGTGTAGGTCACAGATGTGGCTTGGATCCCATGTTGCTGAGGCTGTGGTATAGGCTGGTGACTATGGCTCCAATTGGACCCCTAGCCTGGGAACCTCCACATGCCATGGGTGAGGTCCTAAAAAGCAAAAAAAAGAAAGAATAGAATTTCCTCCCAAATCTATGAATACGAAGTTCATTCCGTTCACATTTAAGAATAAATTTACTATGGGTGGACCTAGAGCTTATCATACTAAGTGAAGTAAGAGAAATAGAAATATTATATGATAAGTGGAATCTGAAATATAATACAAATGAACTTATTTACAAGACAGAAACAGACTCACAGACATAGAAAACAAATTTATGGTTACCAAAGGGGAAAGGAATAAATTAGGAGTTTGGGATTAGCAGATACAAATGACTATATATAAAGTGGCTAAATAGCAAGGTCCTACTGTATAGCACAGGGAACAATATTCAATATCCTGTAATAAGCTATAATGGAATAGAATATGAAAAAGCATATATATATGAATAAACGTATTCTTAAAATATAAGAATGGGATACTTGGGTTATAACAGACCGTAATTAGGGCAAACTTAAATATAGTAGAGTGGTCTTATAACCAACTGTGTGTTCCAAAGATGGACACAGCAATACCTTCCATCCTACATCGGAAAATGTATGGCTCCATGTTGAGAAGAATTCTAGAGCATGTCTGGGCTTAGCAAGAAGGGAGGACTGGCTTAGAATTACTAACACAACAAGCTGGAAATAAACAAACTAGCTTTTTTATCCATGACCGCATAAAGTGAAAAGCAAAAAGAGACTCACACAGTATATATTACTAAAAAACAGACAGATAGAGGAAAACATTATAGCTATAAGAAAGTGCTAAAAAAATAAATGCCAGCGTGAGTTCTTTGGTTAAAAAATAAAATAGACAGACTTCTAACCTCTCTTGTTTTAAAAAGAGAGAGTGGGAAAAAAACGAGAGAGGGAATGTGCGAGAGGGGGTGAAAGAGAGAGGGAGGGAGAAGCAGAAAATTTTAAAACCCCAAAGGAGCTAAAACCACAGATTAAGAGGCAACTTAAAATTTACAAAAGGATAACCCTCAAAAATTTGAAATTAGGGGAAAAGATAATTTTTAGGAAAAGAATGTATTTGTCTCAAGAAGAAGAACAAACTCAAAATAGTGTAATAACTGTGAGATTAATTAATTAATTATATTGACCCTTAAAAATGCCTAAAGCCCAAGGATATTTTACAGATAAAGATTTTCTCTAGGTAATAATAATCTTGACATCATTTTCATTTTCCAGGAGAACTAAAACAATGGTTTCCTGATTGATTTTTATAAAATTCAAATACACATTACAATAAAGATGCAAACCAATCTCATTCATTCGGTTTCTATATAGTTGGTATTTAGTTATATGTAATAAAATGAATGTATTTATTACATGTATGTATACATAAACTAAGCATATTGAATCAGCACAGAATTCAAAATATAATAATCAATGTTCAAGTTGGATGTATCTGAAGCCAATAAAGATAGTTTAATTACTAGGAAACCTATTAATGTAATTGATTGTTTCATTAGATCAAAGGAGAAAACACATTGGTTAATTCAGTAAATTCCCCCTTGAATTCAGTGCTTACAACAGGATTCTATACTAGAAATAGAGTAACACTAACTTTTTTTTTTTTTAAACTGAAATAAGCAGCCTGTACCATTTAATAGTGGGAAACTAAATCCAATTTAATTAATTTAAGGACATAGGCAAGTTAAGACCTCCTTTTACCGTGATTACTGACTATTTCTCTGGTTTTAGCTGATGTTATAAAAAACCTCCCACCCCCCCAACCAAAGAGAAAGAAAGGAAAGAGGAATGGAGGGAAAGAAGGGTAGAAACTTACAAAGATAGGTAAGCCTTCAATTTCTTGTGTAAGAACTAACATAAAAGCTCCCACTGGCCAATATTGGGTTAATCTGAGCATCAAAAAGAATCATGATTGTAACTGATTTGTACCACACTGGGTAAATAAAAATCTATGAGGACCCAGCAATTCCTTTCCTTCCCAAAGAAGAGAGCAGAAAAAAAAAGGGGGGGGAAGCTCTTTGTCACAGAAGTATGGCTAATAAATGTGGAAGGAATTAGATCACTGGCAAGTCAAAAATTTGCAGTCCACAATGTGGTAACGGATTCCGAAAAGGAACCAGTGGATGATAAGAAACAGTTGTGACAGGTTATTGGAAATCTGTGAGGACAAATTGTACCTTTTGACGGAGACGTCCGAAGATCATCACCTCAAGCAGCAAGTCATCATAAAAAAGACCCATTACAACCCCATCGAATACGATAGTTAATATCTATAATAACACACAAAACTTCATACAAATTGGAAAGAGAAACATCAAGACCTTGCCTGGGGAGGGGGTGTTGGCAAAATACTGGTACAGAGAATTTACAGAAACAGCTTCACTGTCCCTTTGTCCTGTCACCGGAAGGGAGAGGACTGCATCTGCCTGGATATCAGAACCCCACCAGTAGAAGCTCATTAATCTGGAGTATTTTTCCCGCTAAGTACCCACAGGGTACCTTCTCTTTTGCCTGCCATTCCCAGCCTGCAGTTTCCTGCCCGTAGTCACAAGACCAAGAAGAAGGGGAAGGGCAAAGGGCAAAAGACCTGTACAAACAGAGCCTGTCCTTTTCATCCAGAAAACATCTTTCCTGGACGTCACTCTCAGAGGGGTCACTTGGCCACAGTTACCTGCAAGGAGTTAGCCTCCCCTTTCCCTTGACCAAAGGGCAAAACTAGAACAGGTAAATCATAGTAAGCGGTGTTAAATACTGGGAGACTGGCACCCTCGAAGACGATTAGTACATGGTATCTCTTATTGCAGCCTTTCTGAAAAGCAATTCTTCAGCGTGTTTGGGGAAACTTCAGCGTACCTAAGATGAATCAGTTCTGCTTTGGGGAGTCATTTCTATGGAAACAATGTGAAATGCAGTTAATGGTCTATGTACATTGATAGTCACTGATGCACGATTTCTAATATGCACCCCCGTGACAAAAAAAAACAGAGAGAGAAATTCAACTTTGGTGCCCAGGAAGAGTTGAGTGGTTGACAATACAGAGTCAGCTGTCAGATAGCCTAGCTGTGGGCTTTGGCCAGCTCGCAGAAACACTTCAGGTCTCATTTGCAAAATGGAGTGAATACTTCCCACAGAAGCGCTTAGAAGGATTGAAGAAAATTTCATATGTAAAACAGCAAATGCCACAATAAAGAATCATTGCATAATAGATAAATACATACACATGGAGTATTACATAAATTATTGTACAGCTGATCAAAATAACATATATGATATCAAAAATCGCATGACAAGAAAATGCCTCTGATTGTTAAATGGACACATTTGTGTTTATGGTGTGATTTCACTATTATAACATATATTTGCTTAGAGGAAATACTTCAAGATAAAAACGGTTCTTGCATCCGGTCATTGCATTACAAGTAGTTGTTATTTATTTATTTATTTATTTATTTATTTATTCCTTTTAAGGCCACACCTGCAGCCTGGAGGTTCCCAGGCTAGGGGTCAAATCGGAGCTACAGCTGCCGGCCTACATGCTACAGCCACAACAACGTGGGTTCCAAGCCGCGTTTGCGACCTACACCACACCTCCCTGCAACGCCAGACCCTTAACCCACTGGGAGAGGCCAGGGATTTGTTTCCACTGCACCACGACGGGAACTCCCTATTTTATTTTTTATATGTGTTTTTGTTTTAAAATTATCTATTTGGTATGATCCTTTTCTTATATATCAGAGGTCAGTAAATTTTTCTTGAAGGGTTAGTACATATTTTAGGCCTTGCAGGCTTATGGTCTCTGTTCACTATTTAGCTCTGCTGCAGAGGAAGCAGCCGTAGACAACGTGTAAGTGATGGTGTAAATGAAGAGAGTAACTGTGTTCTAACGAAACTGTACAAAAACAGGAGGCGAGACAGCCCCAGTTTGTAGACCTTTGCTCTAGGTAATGATATATGCATGCTGTATTTTAAAAAATAAAAATTTTAAGGAGGTGTAGCAAAAAATCAAGAAAAGAGGAATTTTCTTAGTGGTAGGTGGGGATGTAGAAAGTGAAGGAGGCTTGCACAGTGCTTGATGGACAAGAGAAAACAGAATGATTATGGGGGAAGATAGGAAGAAATCCCTTGGTGGAAGAAAGAATCAAGCTGATGAGGTTTTATTCAAAAAAGAAAAAGTGAGAACAAACAATGTATGAATAACTTTTATCTCACTGGGTTTGCCCTGAAAGCTTTTGGCCCATTTTCCATGGCATATTGAGGCAGTGGGAGGCTCCCAGGATGACTGTAAAGCCAGTTAGAGAATAACCTTGGAGCTTACCACCCAAGAGGTCATGGAAAGTGCCAGTAGCCCAGGCCTCTGTCCAGCATCCCAACAAAGGGCCCAGTGGCCTCTGCTCAGTGGCACCCTGGCACAGTAACACTTCTCTCCACTTAAATAATTCCGAGTAACAGAAAATACTTATTATTGAGCCAAAACCCTCTGTCCACTAGTTTTTGTTCTGAACTTGGAGCAAATGTCTCTGCCACCTTTCACCATTATTTGCAGCCATGATTGTGGTCCTTTGTTTCCATCCTGTAAAACCTCAGAGCAGTTTTTCTAGAGCAGAAATTGCATACTGGAGATTGACAGTTGAGCCTGGTTGGACCCACTAAGTATCGTAAAATCATTACACTGAACTAATAAAACAATAAAAAAACCTTAAAATCATAAAATTTCTCTTGAATATCCATTCTTTCTGTTTTCTTGGAAGAATCAGCAACATTGGATCACCATCCCACATGTCAACAATTGGCTTGAATCTGAGGAGTGACCAAAAAGAGCTCTTGGTTCAGCCCCCTTCTCCGTCCTCCAAACCTGAAACCTAAATCTGCCTGGACTCCAAGTACATCCGAGTTTCCTGCCCCACCCTAAATGAGCTAGCAAAGGATGCTTCAGAGCACTGGGCCAGGGGCCCAGAGACAGTTTTCCATCCCAGATTTTACAAATGCCAAGTTCTGTGACTCTGGGCGATGACTGTTTCACTGGGTGGAATATTAGGGGGTTAAGTGGGGTGTGGCTTAGGTTCCCGCCCCAGCCAGCATTCGATGAATCTATAAATGGCTTAGCTAATTTTCAAATCTCACTGAGCTCATTGCCTGAAAAATGCCTGAAGTCATGAGTTCCACCTGCTAATAGCACTTTGGGAAAAAAAATAGATTTGAAAAATAAAATAGCCAATCCCTCAAAACCCATTTGAAAATTCATATCAAGATGTGCTAACTGTAAAAAAAACAAAGTCATTCACTCTCTGTGTCCTCTAAAATGAAATTTTGAAAGCAAGAGTTCTAGCAATTAAGAAAAATTTCTTCCCCAAAGCTTAATGTTTCTTTAAAAATAGTGCATCAATTACATTCCTCAGTAGAGACAATTGAACACACACTAGAAAAAGGAAGGAGTCTCACCACAGAACGACGGTGAGCTTGTCACTTCTTCCACCCAAATCTTCCATGTCATTCCCATGCCTACAGATACAAGGTAGGTTTAGATTTGTTTTATTTCTCTTGCTGTAAACCCTCACTTTCTCTACCTGAAATGGTTCACTCAATACTTTCTCCAAGAAGCTAAGTCATGCTAGGTTATCATGATCCACATGATTTATCCCAGAGAAAGATGCAGATCTCTAGAGAAAAAGGCCTGGTCTTTGATCTTCCTGCCTCCTCTTCCCTCCCCACCAGCATCCCACCCCATCTGAAGAGCTAGGGTATCACTATGTCACAGCATAAGTAGGCAAGGAGGCTCATTCCACTGTAGTTTGTGAACTTAGGCCATTCCTTGTGCATAAAGCCAGGCCACTCACTTCACCTGGTCTTGGGAGCCTGTGGGTCCTGAGCAGTTAGTAAGTCTAATATTAAAAAAAATGCTTTGGGAGTTCCCTGGTGGCTCAGTGGGTTAAGGATCACTGCTGTGGCTTGGGTCACTGCCGTGGCATGGGTTCAGTCCCTGGCCCAGGAACTTCTGCATGCCACAGCCAAAGCAAGAAATAAATGATTTAAAAAAGAGCTTTTTCTTCCAGAAGATTCTTTGGATAAGTGGGAAAAAGAAAATTTGTGCCAAAGCTTCAAGTCAGGAGGGAGCATGTTTCTACAGTAATGAACTCGCAGATAATAGACTCAGTGCCTTGGCCCTAAGGTTCCTAAGATCAATGATAGGGGCATCGATTTTGATAAAATTAAGCTTAGTTGAAGAATATCACAGTAAGTTCTAAGTCCCTGACAAAGGCAATGTGGTGTTTAATAACCATGAAGGAACACTGTGTAAATTTGAGGATCCCACTCTAAGAATATGGCTGTGTATCTATTCACCATAGTAACCCAGTTCCCAGCCCATTGTCTGGAACATAATAGATACTCCATTAACAGTGTGGAAAATAAAATGGTCACTCTTAAACGACACGACGTTTTCAGTTTGCCTTCTCAAGCAGATATTTCTCCACTGTAGGGGTTTAATTTTGTCTTTGCACAGTTTCACCTTAAACTCTATGCATATTTTTTGTCTGGACAGAAAAATCACACACATAACATAAATACTTGTCACATAATAGAAGCTCAAGAAATGTTTCCTGAGTATTTAAAAATTACTTGAAAATAATCAACAAGGATTTAAATCTATATGTACATATATTTATACATCTTATATATATATATTTATATATATTTGCATGTAGATACGTGTGAATACATACATATAATGCATTTTTATTTTTGTGTGTGGTCCAATAGTCCCTGGGTCAAATTGCCCGTTAGAAGCCTGAAGCCTCCACCTTGATTATACATATGGTGATATTTTCCCTCTCTCCTGGGAAAAAAGATGAAAATAACAATTTGTGACTTTCAAGTATGTTTCTCAAGGATGTCACACCATGATTTTAATGTATATTTCTGAGAAGGATAAATTTTACTTGCTTGCCACAAAAGGATTGTACATGCTTGCAAAGTTCCTGTGGGAGAGATCTCAACCAAAAATAGTTCTAGGTTGCTACTGAAAGTTTAGTAAAGATGGAGAGCAACATTGCCAACAAAACCCCCACTGAAATTATGACTCAACAATTTCACTGCCAATTATTTCTACCACTGGAGAGGTTCTGAGACACAGTGACCACTTCACTGTTTCAAGTAGGCACCCAGTTTAAGCAAGATTCCAAGCAGAGCCCTTCAAAGCCAATGGTCCAGATCAGCTCATGCATTTGCATTTGCAAAAGGAATAGACCCCCACAATCAGAAAAAGAACTAGTGTGGGGACATACAAATGTTGTCTTTTGCTGCAGAGCCTCTGCCTCCTTCAAAATTCTGTAGTTTCTACTTTGCTGCTTCTTTCAGAAGATCTAAAAAGTTAGGCTTCTTCCAAAGAAGGAAGTCCCTCAGTTAGTATTGGTAAGGAAGCAACACTGGTGAGCATCACCTTGGAAAAAAAGATGATGGACATTCTTCCTTCAATCTGACATTATTCACGGAGGAAGACAGGTTCCCCGTCCAACTGTGCGGTCTCAGGAAAGCCTCTCCAATCCATGGGTTTGCTTATTTACATAGCAGGAATATTAGAAATTGAAGATGTTGCCCAGCTAAAAACTGCATTTAGTCTTTAAATAGTTCATGTATTCTGTGGCTGAGCACTGTTATTGGCACTGAGGGAATCAACAAACAAAGCAGATAGAAATTCCTGTCCTGTAGAGTTCGCCTCTTCCATCTTTCTTGCAGTTAATGATATGCATTTCATGGATGCACGCATTGTGCATAAGACCGTTCCATAAGCAATAAAATTACAGACCTTCTCAGCTCATTCAGAGGAGTAACTGCAGTGGCTGATACTGGAACAACTGTCTTAGAATACTAAGATAAGTGTGACACAGCCCTTAATCTTGGGGAGCCATCACTTAGTAGGGAGGCTGAAAGGTGGGAGAGGTGGCAAGGGTACACAAAGATACCCATCACAGGGGAGCTCAGTGGCGGAAGAGTCACACCTACAGGGAAACAGTGATGGCTTCTGTTAGGTGAGATTTAAATTAGATCTTAAAACGGGTACACTTAGAGAGAGGTGGGGAATCGAAGAGTAGAAAAAGCATAAGGAAAAAAGTACATAATTACAGGAAAACACAGAGCATGTTTAGAGAAATGGGGAAAAAAGATTTATTTGTCTGTGGCTGTGGGGTATACTGGGCACAGGACTGGCCACAGCCCACAGAGCTGCAAGGCCAGCTTGGGGATCTGGTTCTTTATTGCATAGACTTTGGTGACTCCCAGGGTTTTGAAGATGGGAATGACATGCTCACATTGAAGATGGCAAAGTCATACGGTGCAGAGGAAGCAGAGACCAGAGGGCAGAGAGCAGCTTTATTACATCCTGGCAACAACAGTAACGATACAGGAGGAATGCGGTTCAACAATAACTACTACATTTAGGATGCATAATCGTACTGTACAACACAGGGAACTGCATCTAATCTCTTGGGATAGAACATGATGGAAGATAGTATGAAAACATGAAGGACGATAGTATGATACATATATATGCGCCTGGGTCACTGCACATACAGAGAAATTGACACAACACTGTAAATCGACTATACTTTAATACCAATAAAAATAAATTAAAAAAACAATAATGGAGGGAACTGTGGATACTTGCTAGCAGGAAGCAAAGACAAGCTGGAGCTCCGTCAGAGAACACTGGTCAGGATAAATAACACAGAGATCCACTACCAACAACATGCCCAGTAATGAAGACCCCAACTCCCATCTTGAGGAGTGGGGGAAATAGTTAAGGAAAGGCAAAAGTATTCTTAGAAGATCCAGAGACCTACAAATACCATCCAAGCTCAAATCCAGCAGATTCTAAAGGGATTTGATCCCATAAAGGTGTCCACTATGTTCCAGGCATTAGTCCAGGCACTAGTCCAGGCACTGGGCAAAGAGACAGGTCCCTGATCTAATGAGTTTACACATTAGAAGAGGAGACAGATGATAGATACATAAGCAAGAAAATATATAATCAGTCAGGTGGTCCTAAGGAGGTTGAAGGAAAAGAGGGCAGATAGATAAGAGAGTGCAGTGTAAATGGGTGGTCAGGGAAAGCCCTTCTGAAGGTTT
>PVHT021183645.1:783325-869093 GCA_004024745.2 Catagonus wagneri
AGAGATTAGAGACTGGGACCTGGTGAGCAGGATGAGGAGACAGTGAGACAGAAGCTGGAGACCCAATTTGGTAGAGCCTTGGAGGTCAAGGAAGTAGTCTGGATTTCATTCTGAGTGGGATGAACCTATTGGGGGATTGTGGGCAATGAAGTAACAGGGATTTGTGACTGACCTGTGCTGTGTTTGTGCTAAATGCCAACACACAAAAAAAAAATGCCCTGACACATAGCAGATATTTAGTCAATATCTGTTGAATGAATGAATGATCAGTTGGGCTACTGTATAGAGAATAAGTTGCAGATGAGCAAGAAATGCAGGAAAAGGGTTGGGAGTCAAGTGGTTGTGGTGGCTTAGACAGGGGTGGTGGTGCTGGACGGGGTGGGTGACACGAAGGAACAGTGACTTGTAGAAAGCAAGATTTGGGTGAAAGAGAGAGAATCAGGAAATTCAAAGGCATTTGGCCCTAGCAACTGGAAAGACAGAATTGCCCCTTACAGAGATCTCTAGAAGGGGCATAGGTTTGGGGAGTACAAACCGAGAGTCATGTTTTGCACGTATAAATTTAGGATTATGTGGCATTCAAGGGGAGGTGCTGGCAGTGGCACATTCAAGTCTGGCATTCTGGGAATGTATCCGGACTGGGGAAAAAAACGTGGGATCATCAGCAAGAAGGCAGAATTTAGAACGAAGGCAGGAATATGTAGGTGAGAAGAGACCTGAGAGCTAAGCCCTGGAGAATTCCATCATATAGAGGTCAAAATTCGGTAGGTCAATAGGAATAATAGTTCAGGAACCATCAAGATAGCCCAGGAAAGAGGGCCCAGGAGGGCAATGGGAAAACCAGGAGGATGCAGTGTTGCAGAACCCAGGGGCTGGAGAAAAGGGAGTGGTCCACAGTGTTAGATGCCCCGGAGAGATCAGAACACCGGAATGGAGCACCCACCTTGTCCTCCACGGGGCCGAGAGCACTGGTGACTGTCATGGGAAGAGTGGAAGGGATGGGAGGGTATGACTGGGTCTCTTTGCTATGGAGCAGAAATTGACAGGATATTGCAAATCAACTATAATAACAAAAAAATAAAAAACGAAGCTCTGCTACAGACATAAATTGAAAAAAAATAAAATATAGGCCATAGGATCCATATAGAATCTCCTAGATTGATTAATGCAAACGCACACTTCAGTACCCTGATGAAGACTTACAAAATCCTACTCTCTGTATGTAGGACCACAGACTTGACAAGTAAACAGGCATTTACAGCTTACAACAGTTTGAGAAATAATTTTTTGTTTCTTGGAGATCCTGTTGTGGCTCAGAGCTCCCACTGTGGCTCAGCAGAAACGAACCTGACTAGTATCCCTGAGGATGCGGGTTTGATCCCTGGCCTTGCTCAGTGGGTTAAGGACCCAGCGTTGCCAGGAGCTGTCATGTAGGTCACAGATGTGGCTCGGATCTGGCATTGCTGCGGCTGTGGTGTAGGCCTGCAGCTGCAGCTCTGATTCAGCCCCTAGCCTGGGAACCTCCATATGCATAGGGTGCAGCCGAAAGAAAGAAAGAAAGAAAGAAAGAAAGAAAGAAAGAGGAAGAAAGAAAGAAAGAAAAGAATGAAGAGAAAGAAAGGAAGAAAGGAAGAAAAAAAAGAAAGAGAAAGAAAGAAAGAAAGGAAGGAAGAAAGAAGAGAAAAAGAAAGAAAGAGGAAGAAAGAAAGAAAGAAAAGAATGAAGAGAAAGAAAGGAAGAAAGGAAGAAAAAAAAGAAAGAGAAAGAAAGAAAGGAAGGAAGGAAGAAAGAATGAAAGGAAAGAAAGAAGGGAAAGAAGAGGAAGAAAGAAAGAAAGAAAAAGAAAGAAAAGAAAGAAGAGAAAGAAAGAAAGAAAGGAAGGAAGAAAGAAAGAAAGGAAAGAAAGAAAAGAAAAGAAAGAGGAAGAAAGAAAGAAAGAAAAAGAAAGAAAAGAGAAGAGAAAGAAAGGAAGGAAGGAAGAAAAGAAAGGAAGGAAGGAAGGAAGAAAGGAAGGAAGGAGGAAGAAAGAAAGAAAGGAAGAAAGGAAGAAAAGGGAAGGAAGGAAGAAAGAAAGGTATTTCTTTTTTTATCTATATGGGGGGGGATGGGGGGACGGAGCCTGGCTGGGGTGCTGTGGGATGAGCAGAGGCAGAGCTGAGGCAGGGACACCAAGAGAGCTTCAAAGGAATTGACGGTCCTCTGGTCTCAGGCTTCATGGCAGGTATTGTGTTGTTTTGCTTCATAATCTACACGTGTTAAAGGTGTTATTCCTCTAAATCAAACACTACACATTAAAATGCGCCTTTACAGGCTGAGACAGAGAGAGTGGAGAAAGCCAAGGGAGACAATTTTTTGAGGTGTGTTCTAGAAGAGGAAATGGAACGTGGACGGCGGGTGTGGGGAGTCAGGGGAGGGGTATGTGACGTGTAATACATGACAGTGCACTTGTGCGCAACTGCTTCCTTGCCATCGTCCCCTTTACCTGCAGCTGCTGTGCAGGGTCTGGACAGAGGTGATCCTGGGCGTGGGGGGAGGGGAGATAACACCAGCAAAACCCTCAGCTATTTTTCTCTCAGCTTCAAAAAACTCACTCCCAGGAGTTCCCGTCGTGGCGCAGTGGTTAACGAATCCGACTAGGAACCATGAGGTTGCGGGTTCGATCCCTGCCCTTGCTCAGTGGGTTAACGATCCGGCGTTGCCGTGAGCTGTGGTGTAGGTCGCAGACGCGACTCGGATCCTGCGTTGCTGTGGCTGCGGCGCAGGCCAGTGGCCACAGCTCCGATTAGACCCCTAGCCTGGGAACCTCCACATGCCGCGGGTGCGGCCATAAACCCGCGGCCATAAAATGACAAAAAGGCAAAAAAAAAAAAAAAAAACTCACTCCCAGGAGTTCCCTGGGGGCCTATCGGGTTAGGAAATGGCATTGTCACTGCTGTGGCTCGAATTCGATCCCTGGTCTGGGAACGTCCACATGCAGCAGGCAGCCAAAAAAACCCAAAAAACAAAAAACAAAAAAATCGAATAACAACACAACAAAAACCAACTCATATCCACAAGAATAACTTGTGCTCAAAATAGAGGGGAAAAATTGTTAACTAAGCAATTTTAAGTTTTGATGGCAAAAGGGCTTAGGAACGACAATAAAGAAAAAGAGAAGACCTTTTAAGGATAAAAATCTATTGATCGTGTCCTGCAGTTTTTCGGCTAGTCAGTGTATTATAGGAAAAAGATGACAAATGGCCAGTGGGTCTGTTAGCTGTTATTGACAGTAAGCAAGTAAGGTCTGATGTGCTTACTGCTGGTCTTTTCCGCACCTTAACCTGAATCTCTGAATAGGTAGGACTGAAATTTCTGTTTCTGAAACTGCTGTGACTTAAACCCCAAAAGCAAAAGCAGGAAACATTTGTGCCAAGTTAAATGGGTGTCAATTTAAGGACGAAGTGATTGAATTACAATCCCTGGCCTTGGATGTGAATTTTCCTCTTTTCTTTTTTTTTTTCACTATCACAAGCATGATATTTCCCTGACATCTGTGCAATACAAATAGATCTAGGAAGTGCGAAAGGGAAAATCTGCTCTACTAAATATATAAAAGGGACCCCACATGAAGACTCCATGATAGCGTTTGTCATCACGGGCACAGATGGCATCCTTCCCCAGCTCTCCCCGCATCCCCCTTCCCCCAATACTGGTTTCGGTTCCATCCACTGAATTCTCCCTAAAATACTGCAATGCAATAGATTCCTGATAACACCAGCAGAGTCCTTCTATACCACATGTCCTCGTTTTCCAGTCCTCCATGTGTATCAAGCTTTGGGCCAGTAAATCAAGAAAGGGGTGGGTTCTGAGCTAATCATGTGAACAGCACACATCACTTGTTGCCACGGAATCCAGATGTTTTCTGCAATGACCTGGGAGCTTAGTGGTCCTTGTGATATTTTGCCAATGAGTGGTGACATTTTTGTCATCCCACAATGACTATTTATCACTTTCCCTATAGTGCCCATGTCACAGAACATGACAGCCACGTACCAAGACACACACATCCAAACACTACGGGGTGGGATACAAAAACCACCCATCTCCTGCTTAGCTTCCTGAAGTATTTAAGGAGGCTTTAAGACACAAGTGCCCAGTGGTCAGAAAGTCTGTGAGAAATACACAGGTAAATAAAATAATCCGAGGAACAGGTCTGCCTCTATCCTTTCTATGTCTGAACTTGAGAAGCAATGCTCATGAAGAAAGAAGGGAAGGAAGCTTACAAGACTCTGACTCCTGCATTTGGTGGGGCAGGGTGGGGGTGGGTGGACAGTGCTACTAGAGGCATAGGTTTTATGGATGTGACAGGAGATTGGTGGAGTTAAAGAACAGCACCCTCCTCCCAAACAAGCAAATAAACAAAGAGCAAAATAAGGAGCAGACAGAAATGGAAAGGGACGTGGTTGGACGAATCTCAGGGAGCATTTTTGACAGCAAGAGTTGCTCAGCTGTGAAACACACTCAATGGTGAGAATAAAAATGCTTTACAGTAGCTCTTGGAACCTTGACCATTAAACCTAAAACTCTCAACGTGTGAAACAGGAGTCAGAGATGATATACTTTTTTCACCATTGCCCTCGGATCAGGAACTGCCACAAACCTTTTCTTTCATGTAGAAAACCCAGTTTTACAAATAGGAAAGAATTCCTGTATTTGTAGAGAATAGTGTCTACAGAGGACTCAAAGGGATTATTAGATAACCCAGAGACTGCCACATGTGGCCTTAAGTATTTCTACTCTAGATAGTGCAAAATTAAATCCTCACTAATATTTTTTACTCTTCAATTGGCACAACTGAATAATCCAAGAAAAAACAATCATAGAATCATGACATTAATCCTTTGGGATTACCTGGTTCAACTCCCTACTTAGAAAGAAGGAGAAACTAAACCTCAGTGAGGAAAAGTGACTTGATAACCACCTCCCTCCCAGCATTTCACGTGGGCTTCCCTAAAAGTCCACGAACAGCAAACATGCCAGGACTGGAATATAGAAATTAATGTGAGCACTGAATGTCCTGGTTTCCTAACTGTGACCTGTCCTGTTTCCTAGGAGGGAAAGGAAGGAGGTGATGGGAGAGAAGCAGGGGTCTCTGTGGGGAGACTAGGTCAGGGTGGACTGGCCAGGAGCAAGGACTGCCTGTGGGCTAACTGCTGGCTAGCTTCAGAAGCTCAGCTGACGGTGTTTAAACGCAAGCGGAACAAATAATGGGTCTGTCAGTGGCTTTTCCTGGATGAGTCCTCCATCCTAGCAAGCTCCTGGTGATGGGACCAAGATGCGGAGTGGAAGAGGGCTGAGGGGTGCTCATCCTTTCTGTCTAAGTGTAGGTTGTAGGACAGAGTGCTGGAGCCAGACACGCTTCCCCCTAAGTCTATAGCACAAACAGAGCAGTTATCAGCTTTATTTTGTCAAAATGGACAAGTCAGGACATTCGAGCGAAAAATAAAGAACCCAGACCTGCAGCATCTGTACTTGCCATCTACACGGCTTCTTACTGAGAGCGGGGCGGAGCCTCTCTCTGCCTGAATTTGAGTCCTGGCTCACCAGTTACCTTCAGCATCTTACATAACTTCTCTGATTTGTCCATCTGACTCACGAAGGGGAAAAGTTCCCACCTATCTCTTGCCTAAACAAGTAGATGGCCTGTTTCTGACCCAAAATCCACTCAGTCAAAATCCCTAAGAACACATCATGTTGCTGTCAAAGTCTGTGGTGCCAGAGAGATGAGAGATGAATTAAACAACATCCTTGTCCTCAAAAAGCTCACAGGAGGTGTGAGACCAGGGGCCTGGGACCCATTCACAACTCATGCAACTGCAATACGATAGATGCTGCCTTAGTGCGTGGACCAAAATGTTGTGGGAAAACAAGATGGGGAGTTATTCATTATGCCCGACAGGTACTGTTATTCCAGGATGTTATTTTGATTGTAACTTGTAGTCGGATGCTATTGACAATTGCTGTGTAGGATTAAACAGCTACCCAGAGTCTTTCATTAAAAGCAAACAAAATCTGACATTGGAAATAAGCTATGTTCTCTGTTATCCACAAAAGACAGGGGGTGGGAATTGATAATAAAGCCACAAATAAGGAGAAAATCTTTTATCCAATTAATTCAACATTTTTCACTGCCTCTCAACCCCCACTAAATCTCTTGATAAGAGTGGACAGAAAAATGACTTGTTTGAGTTTTTGGCTAATTTCATTTATAGGAAAAACGCAGGTACTGGGGTTAAAAAATTGTAGGTGTAAAAATAAACCATAAATTCTATAATCAATCCCTGGCTTGCTCATCTAGTTCTGGGCTACAATTAGCCTTGCTAAGCTGGGTAACTTTTCTTCTCTTCCATTATCATCCAGTGTTGGAACTGGAAAGAAGCACAGAAATCAGCTAGTCCAACTTATGTTCCAGATAAGGAAGGAGATGGCAGAGGTTTGCCTTCACATGATCACATCTGGCCTTTTAGGGTTTCTTATATTAACGCTCATACCTGCCTCAAGTGCCATAGAAGGTGAAGCTTAGGGCAGTCTTTGAAAACACCCATCTTTAAAAGCTGGAGTGGAAAAGGAATCAAGTGAGTCTCTGTATGCACATCTCAGCAGCTGCAGTCCCTCAGTACTGATGCACTGATAAGCTGCTACGTCTCAGGATGTGGTCTTGCTACCAAGTCAATAATGTCATAATCTGAGCAAACTTAGGCAGTTTGCCTTCATGAGATAACTACCCCAGACAAAAACAACTGGCATTCCACAAAGCTGCCAACTTGCACTAGCCTGGAATCTTAGAATTAGTCAGAACACGGTTTATTAAGTGAAACACTCTGAAGTCCAATATGCCTGTAGGTCTAGGAATTAAAACAGTGCTGTATTGCCCCAATGCACACTCTGGAGGAGGGAGCAAACGGGGGGGGGGGGGCAACAGGGAAGTCTGACACACGCTATTCCTCTACCAAGCAGGCACATACATCATACGAGGGTAGGCATGTGGACTCTAATCCCTTCTTAGTGGAAAACACGCATTTTCAAAATGAATCCCCGATCTAGAACGAATTACCGTAATAGCCACAGCCGGAGCAAGTCCGATGATGAGAAACGCAGATCTGGCCACCTGCTTTCAGACGCCTTGGACCACGACACTGCCAGGGTCCTTACAGGCTGGCCTTTTAGAGTGGGGCATCTGCCCTTCTAAATCGCCTTTAAATTCCAAGAAAAGAGAGAAGATGCCTCCCTTAGTCTTTGAACTATGCTGCTCTTCCTGTAACCATTTCTGCTGAACACAGCCTTATCCTTTCAAAGAGAAAAAAATAATAATAATAACAACAAGAGGAAAATTGCACCACTGCAGATCCCAGGAGAAGTGAGCACAAAACTACGGCAACGTCAAATCATATCTTCAGCAACTAGGAAAATCCCCACATGCTATCTGGTGTCAGCCCAATGCAGACCAGAGTGCGCTGTGCCTGGAACCACAGGAAGCCGGGCATCTCTGCAGCCTGTGTCCCTGCCAGCTCCCCCCACGCGCTGAAATTCGGCAGGAAGAAGTTATGATGCCCAGCCTCTGTAAGCAAGACAGACAGACAGACCACACACCCACACTCCGCAAATCGGCTAAGAGGCAGGGACATCAAAGAGGAAAGCACTGGAGGAACGAGTGATGGAGGGGCCACGTTGTTTGAGCCCTCGGATTTTGCTGCATTGTCACGGCCCAGGAGTGTAGGGGTAGGAGCAAGCGCACCTTGAGCCAAAACTGGACCGGACGCTTTTCCCCAGTGGCTCCCTCCCCGCCTGTGTGCAGGTCGCAATACGGTAGGCGACATGACGGGCTGCTCCCGCTAAAACTCGGGCGGCAGGCCCAGCTGATCGGCAAGGGACAGGGAGGCGCTGAAGCAGCACCTACACAGCGTATCCTCCCCGCCTGCCACCACCCAGGGAAGCAACAGACGCACCTGCCACGCGCGCGCCCTGAGCGAGGACCCGCGAGCGCGTGAGGGGCTGCGGGCGCTCGCTCGGCTCACCCTGGGCATTGCCCGGGACCCGATTGTTTCAAAGGGAGCCCAAGGCAAAGCCCAAATCCAGAGCTTTGGTTCACAAGGGGTGGGTATGGGCTGGGAAGTGGGATTACGTAGGTCTCTCCGCCCCCTCCCCCGATACCTCCTCACCACTGGGAGGGCGCCGGCGGCGGGGGAGGCGCCGCAGACCCGCTTGGGGGCTTCTTTGTTTCTCTCCGTGCCCTGCGGGAGGGCCCGGTGTGTCTGCCGTACCCCAGCCGGGGTCGCCACCCGGGGAAGCCTGATCCGCCCGGGTGGCGGCGCGCCCCAGGCTGACAATTGAACCTCGCGGGAGAAACTGGAGGGTGGGGAGGAGGGTGGATCCCGGGCCCTAGGGAGGGAGGGCGCTGACGGGGCCTCGGGAACGGCGAGGAAGCCGCCCAGAGGAGGGCGGGGGAAGGGGCGGCAGACAGAGTCCCCGCCCGGAGCCCGCTTACCTTGGCAGCCCCGGCCTGGGCACAGACGATGCTCCCATCAGCGCGCAGGTTAAAGCCGGGGTGGCACACGTGCCCTGCGTGGCGCGGGGGACCCCGGAGACCAGCTGAGGGGACCTGCGCGCCCACCCGCTCTCTTAACGCTCGGAGTGCCCAGGGAGAGCGGTGGCCACCGCCACCGCCACAGCGAAGGGGCTCGTGCGACTTGGTGAGTGTGGGCTCGAGGAGAGGGCCCGCTGGGTCAGAGACGCACCGTATTCCTGCTCCAACAACTGCGCCTGATGCGCGGTAACGCCGCGCACTTCATCGCTTTATCCTCCCGCCCGCATCCCCTCCCTCCTTGCCTGCTCCTCTGTGGGTACCAGACTCCAGAACCAACCACAAGCCGAGCTTGCTCTCATTAGCGCTGCCCCGCCCTGCAGCCTCCGCACACCCCCCTCCCCCCCTTCGCCGTAAATATATATTGATTCTTGTTACCGCCGGCCCCATCCTTCCATCAGCCAGTACGCGTACTGGGCATATCCAGCCCCAGCCCTTTTGTGTTTGTGCAAACAGTGTGTTCAGAAAGGATGTGGTACAGACATCCCGGAATGTTCTCTATGACAGGTGTTCTTGGTCTCAGCCTTACACACTTTCCCCATCTGCCTTGGGCACTCTTTTGAGCACTCACACATGTCTGGGCACCTTCCTGTATTTGCACCTCCAGCACACAAAACAAACATGGCAATTACCAATTCAAAGGATGAAAATTCTCCCCCCACCCCAAGCTTATCTATTGTTGGGCAAGACTAGCTTTCAAACTGGGTTTTACAGTAAACTGCACACAGTGTCGGAAATCTGGAACTGGAAAATGTAATCTCCACGGTCTGTGATTTCTGCCACCTAACTGCATTCTTCACAATGCTTTATTTCTTCCATCTCCCGCCCAGTATCCCCTGCATTAGATATTTTTCACAGCCTGAGAAGTTATCCTTTATCCCATATGTCAAGTGCAATCTTCCTAAACTAAACAAAAGCTTGGCCCTGCCTCCAGATTCCTGACTGAAAGCCAGAGGACAGACTTCCCAAGTCCCAGACTGTATGATGGGCTGCTTCTCAATGGTTTTCATTTCACTGACCAGCTTCTCAGCTCTGATTTTGCTCACGCGATCAGAACTTTCCAGAAGCAGAAACCTTGGAAGATGTGAAGGCAGCTTCACCAGCTGTACCCTTTCTCTAAAGAGACACACACAGCATCATCAGGCCTTTCCTTTCCTCATCCCCCTGGGATGGGGGTGCCCAGGCCTCCGCCTTCCCTGGCAGATACCTTCTCTGCTGACTACTTTTCAAACCTCAGCTGAGGATCAGGCGGAAAGCTAGGCACACATTTCTCCAACAGAGTTTACATTCCAATTGTTATCAACTCCCAGATGAAGAAAACCCCCCAAGAATAGACTCTGGCCGCCAGTAGCAATAAACAGCACTATCAACCAATGCTGTGATGCTTCCAGCCAGAGTCTTGCATGAAAACAAGGACTCTGAATAAACCAGCATCCATGCTTTCTAAATTATCATGGGATCACCAAATCACAATAAAGGATAATTCCTTTACTTAAAGGCCAGCATTTAATAATTACTGTAAATGGAAAGTAACCTTTAAAATTGTATAGGAGTGCCTGCTGTGGCACAGAGAGTTAAGGATCTGGTCATTGCTGCATCTTCACTGCAGCTCGGATTTGCTCCCTGGTCTGGAAATTTTCACATGCTGTGCATGCAGTTGAAAAAGGAAAAATAAAAGAAAATAAATAGGCATTCCCATTGTGGCTCAGCAGGTTAAGAATCTAGCATAGTATCCTTGAGGATGCAGGTTTGATCTCTGGCCTTGCTCAGTGGGTTAAGGATCTGGCATTGCCGAAAGCTTAAGCATAGGTCACAGAGGCAGCTTGGATCCAGTGTTGTTGTGGCTGTGACACAGGTCTGAGCTGCAGCTCCTATTCCACCCCTAGCCTGGGTACTTCCCTATGCCACAGGTGCGGCTGTAAAAAGAAAATAAAAGAAGAAAAAAGTATAAATATGGGCATTAGAATCTTGGTGCATTTTTGTTTTTAAGGCCCTCACTGGCAGCATATGGAAGTTCCTGGGCTAGGGGTCAAATTAGAGCTGCAGCTCTAGGCCTGTACCACAGTCACAGCAGTGAGAGATATGAGCAGCTTTTGCAACCTACCCTGCAGCTCAATCGTGGCAACACTGGATCCTTAACCCACTGAGTGAGGCCAGGAATCAGACCCACATCCCCATGGATACCATGTCGGGTTCTTAACCGGTTGAACTACAACTGGAAGATAGACTCTTAATAACAATAATAAACTGATACATTGCACTTGCTTGTACTAAGTGTCTATGTACTTAAAATAAAATAAAATTGCATAAAAATTGTTTTTTTTTAGAAAAGGAGTGGACCAATGACAAGATTTTGGAGAAAACTAGTCAATCATTCTTCCCAAATAAAAAAAAAAGGGGGAAATTCTTTCCCTCAGTTAGTTGCCAGGATGTTCACCCCATTACTTTCAGTGATAAAGCATCAACCTGGCTCAGAGGTCCTTCTCTCTGACCTCTCCGTTAAGGAGATAACTTGACAAGTCAACATCCCTCATAAGGGTTATTGATGTAACAGTTCTGAGATGTGCTTTATTTTCCTCTGGAGAGTTTTTCTTATACTGAAGGCAAAAGATAGAAAAGCAAAAGTACACAAAGTTTCACATTTTAACATGTTTGAGAGATAAAGTCCTTGTCAATCACCTTCTATATGCCCAGTGCAATGACAACATACACACTCTTGTGTTTTGTCCTGTTTAATCCCTCCGCTCGCATGGTCTTATTTACTCTTCACAACCCCAGTACAGTCTGGGAAAATCATCACTTTATTTTACAGAAGAGAAAAGCCAGGCTACATAGGGCTCTATCATTCCCTCAAAGTCTCATTGCAGCAGAAGACCTCAAATCTAAAGTTAACTGACTTTAGCTACCCTAATCTTAAATTGAGGCATATTTGGTGGAGAAATGACAAGATTTGTCATGCATTTTTAAGCCATCCATTTATAAATCACATTCATCTACCTTCTAATATGCTCCCCAAACTGTTAAAATAAAGTAGTAATGTCACAGTCCCAATGCCCCCAACAATACTAGCCCTGCATATTGGCACAAGATGATGAGGGCATTTGGAGAAGCATATTGAAATGCTGTGTATAATTGTGATGCTGGTGCAACCTTGAGTTTCCATATTTTGTAACTCGGGGTCCAGGAGGGTGAAGGAAGGGATTGGCATGCCTGCCCATTTCAGGCTATGTTCAGAGAAAGATGAGCAAACAGAGCAAGTGAGGGCCTGCAAAGCTGATAGCGCTATGACTTGGGCTGACCAGGAGCTTCCCCTGGGGGAACGGACTTCATCATAATGTTGGAAGTAAATTCCTGTGGCTGAGAGAAGGAGAGATCCAGCTGTTGGAACAACTCTCATGATGTTGAGTCTGATACAGTCTGTCTTTGCAGGACTAACTGTAGCCAAGGAAACAAAATGATTATTTGAAGACCCCTCCTTGGGCTGAGGATAATACCTCGGAGGACAGGTGTCTGCTTTCGTCACCTGAGCAAGTTACTAGAGAAAGTAGGTTTCCTCTGATGAAGAAAAATGATTTTAATTTTGAAGGGTTAGTAAGTATACCTGCACATGACTAGGGAATGGCAGTGGCTGTCTTGGCAGCTATGAAAACCTTAAGTGGCTTTGGGTCAGGGGGGTCAAGCAGAGGCTGAGATTACGTGAAGGAGCATAGGACTTAGATGAACTTATTCACTCATTCAACCATTTTAAAATATGCTAATTTCTGGCGGTATAACATTAAACAAGATGGAGTCTCTGATGTTATGGAGGTCAGAGTTGAGAATATTACAAACCTCTAATTAAACTATTAGCACTATATATTTGATAGATGAAGAGATAGGTCAGGTGGAGCTAACCATCACAGGTTACAGAGGCCACCAATCCAGACCCAGGTGAAGGGGGTAAGACTGCTCTTCTGAGGGCAGACTTCTTGGAATCAACAGTGCCCAACTTGGGTCTTGAAGGATCAATAGGAGTTGGCAGGTGAAGGGAGTGAAGAAAGAGCATTCCAGATGAACATGGCAAGATCATAAGACAAGCAAAAATGTCTGTTGTTTATTCAAGAACATTTCTGTTGGACTGAAATGCAGACGGTTGCATAATGTGTCTTTTTGTGATTTTAATTTGCACTTTCCTAAAGACCAACCAGGATGAGCATCCTCATACTTGCTTATTTTCCATTTTTGGTCAAGAATTTGTTTAAAACTTTGCCCATTTTTAAATGGGTTATTTCCTTTCATATTGTTGAGTTTTGAGAGTGTTTTATATGCTCTAGATATAAGTTCTTTGTCAGACGTGTGATCTCTAAATATTTCCTTCTAGTGTTGTGGCATGCCTTTTTATTCTCTTGGTAATGTCTTTCATGGAATAAAAATTCAAAGGCAGATGGAATTAAATTTATCAACTTGTTCTTTTATGAATCAAGCTTTTAGCATCATATTTAAAAACACTTTAACTAACCCAAGGTTGCGAAGAGTTTTGTTTTACAAGTTTTACAGTTTTACATCTTACATTTAGGTCTTTGGCCCATTATTTTTTTTGGTAAAGTCATGGAGATTTTGTGTGTTTTTGGTTAAGGACAGGCAATTATTCCAGCATAGTTTATTGAAAAGACTATCTTTTCTTTCTTTGCTTTTTTCTTTTTTTTTTTTTTGGCTTTTTAGGGCCGCACCCGTGGCATATGGAAGTTCCCAGGCTAGGGGGTTGAATAAGAGCTACAGCTGCCTGCCAACGTACACCACAGCCACAGCAACGAGAGATCTGAGCCGCATCTGCCACCTACACCACAGCTCATCACAGCTCACAGCAACGCTTGATCCCCGACCCACCGAGCGAGGCCAGGGGCTGAAGCTGAATCTTCATGGATACTAGTTGGATTCATTTACACTGTGCCACAATGAGAACTCCAAGATCATCTTTTCTTGATAGACTTGCGTTTGCAAATTTTCAAAAATAAATCGATCAGATTTGTATGGAATACTTTCTGGAATCTGACAACTGATCTGTCAATCAATCTTTTTGCTAATACAACAGTATCTTAATTACACAAATTTATACTAAGCCATGAAATCAGACAGTGTGAGTTCTCCAACTTTATTCTTTTTTTTCAAAATTATGTTGGCTATTCTCATTTCTTTGTCTTTCCATATAAATTTTAAAATCAGTTTGTTAATATCCACAAAAAATTTTCTGCTGGGGTTTTGATTGTGATTGTGTTAAATTTATAGATCAGTTTCAGAAAAATAAAATTTTGACAGTCTTCCAATTTCTCAGAGTGTTCCAGTCCATAAACTTCGTATATTTCTGCATTCTCTTAGGTTATTTTTGATTTATTTAATTGGTGTTTGATGTTTTCAGCATACAGATTCTACATGTATTTTGTTAGATGTGTACCTAAAATTTCTTTTATTTGATACTATGGTAAAAGGTTTTGATTCGAATTTTGAATTTTGCTTTATATTAAAATGTATCTTGGATTTATTTTAATCAGTTATGGACATGCAGATGCAAAAATGATTTTTCATGAAGGGAAAAGTTTAGGCTCACAGATCTCTAGAAACAGGAGCCACGAGGTGCCAAGTGAGAAAACACTAGGGTCAATCAGGAGGCAGAAGGGTGAGGGAAGACAATGGCCCAGAAGCTCTATTCTATTCTGTGCAATAATCAGAGCAAGCAAATTTGAATAAATTTAGGATTTGAGAGAGTGAATAGCATCAGTGGGCTTTGGACTAGAAAGGTGGTCTTGAGTTGTTCTGTACTTGGCCCTGGGGTGATTTAGGACAGGAAAAATGTCAGCTTGTTGTGTGAGAGAAAACATGACTAATATAGACTTGCTCATTTCTAGAATATAGAAAAATAGTTTTTTTTTGGTACATTTACCTTGTATCCTGTGATTTTGCTAAACACATTTATTAGTTCTGGGAGCTTTTGTGTAGATCTCTTGGAATTGTCAATGTAGACAGTTATGTTATCTGTGAATAGAGAGAGTTTTCTTTTTGAATCTGTATACCTTTTGCTTATTTCTTTTTTTTTTATTTTTTTTGGTGTTATCTGACTGTCTCTTTTATTTATTGACCATATTCTGATGTTATTAGTTAACTCGATAATTTATTATTTGTTGAGCTTTGGGCGAGAAAGGTGGTCCAGCCCAAAGACGAATAATACTTAAAGAGCATAAGAATTTTTGGTCAAAGTAAATATTTAAGTATAGTATGATGTAAGCGTTAAGATGAAGGGGTGCTGTGGCCTATGACAGGGGTGATCTTACTAATTATGGGTGGGAAAGCTAGAGGCCTCCACTAATGGGGCTTTAAAGGAAGAATGGATGTTTGTTGAATGACCAAAAGAAGTGCATTCTAAGAGGAAAAAAACAGCATAGAGACTGAAGGCATAAAACGTAGTTGAGAAACAGGTAAGAGTTCAATTTAACTGGAGAAAAGAGAGAATAAGGTCAGAGATAACTGGAAAGAAAGATTTGGGACAGATTGTAATGAGTCAAAAATGTCCTGCTCCAGGTCTTAGAATTAACTCTGTAAATAATGGAGAATCATAAAGATGTTTAAAGCCAGGAAGTAAAACAACACGATTCATCATTTAAATATAGAGTAAAGCAAAATTCACATTGTGACTTCAAAGTCTGTAATGTTTTGATAACAGCAGTGTCAGGTTAGGACACCCACCTTTCCATCAAAATACTTAATCAAAGCGCACACAGCAAAGAAAAGTGGCAGACCATTATGAGGTATGAACGTTTATCAACAATTTATCACACTTCAGAAGAACTTTTCACTAATCAAAGCATGGCTTAGGCATTGAAACACAGACAGGAAAACAAAAACCAAAACCAAAACCAAATATCACTGGGTCCCCTTTCCTCAGAAATGCAACACCTCCGTTTAGAAAGACAGGATAGTAGTGAGGGGCTTGGACAGGCGTCAAAGATTTGATTTAAGAAAGTGATTACATTACTCACTTGTTCTGTATTCTTTAAAAGTTTTATTTAAATTCTATTTCTTCTTATGTGTAAAACTAATCTTTGTATTATTGACCTTAAAAATTGTTGAGGTTACGTGGGATAACAAATGTGAAGTTCATAGCATGACGCTTTACGTGCAACAACATTCAATATTCCTTAGCTTGTTCTATTAGTAATGTTCTTTATAAACCCATTTGGAGATTCCAGCCTGCTGTAATGCAGATGACTAAGTTTAAAAGTGGTTTGTACAACAGTGAAGGAGACCATAAACAAAATGAGAATACAACCTACAGAATATGAGAAAATATTTGCAAATGATGCAACTGACAAGGGATTAATTTCCAAAATATACAAACAGCTCATATACCTCAACATAAAAAAAACAAACAACCCAATCAAAAAAATGGGCAGAAGATCTAAACTGACATTTATCCAAAGACATAGAGATGCTAATAAGCATATAAAAAAAGTACAACATTGCTAATTATTAGAGAAATGCAAATCAAAACTACAGTGAGGTATCACCTCATACTGGCCAAAATGGCCATCATCAAAAAGTCTACAAATAATATATACTGAAGAGGTTGTGGACAAAAGGGAATCCTTCTATACTATTGGCGGGAATGTAAATTGGTGCAGCCACTATGGAGAACAGTATGGAGGTTCCTTAAAAATCTAAAAATAGAGTTAACATGTGGTCCAGCAAGCCCACTTTTGGGCATTTATCTGAAGAAAACCATAATTTGAAAAAAGACATGCACCCCTATGTTCATTGCCACACTATTTACGATAGCCAAGACATGGAAGCAAACCAAGTGTCTATTGACAGATAAATGGATAAAGAAGATGTGGAAAAAACAGAATATTAGTCAGCTATAGAAAATAATGAAATAATGCCATTTGCAGCAAAGTAGATGGACCTAAAGCATATCACACTAAGCAAAATAAGACAGACAAAGACATATAATATGACATCACTTATATGTGGAACCTAAAAAACAAAATATACTTATTTACAAAACAGAAATAGACCCACAGACACAAAAAACAAAATTATGGTTACCAAAGGGGAAAGGGAGGGGAAGGATAAATTAGGAGTTTGGGATGAACATATACACACTACTATATATAAAACAGATAACCAACAAAAATCTGCTGTATATCACAGGGAACAATAGTCAACATTTTGTAATAACCTAGGAGGACCTACAGTATAGCACAGGAAACTATACTCAGTATCTTATAATAATCTATAAGGGAAAAGAATCTGAAAAGGAATATATATATATTTCAGGTAAGAAATATACACTAACACAACACTGTAAATCAACTTCAATTAAAAGAGAAAAAAAATGTATGCCCAAAAGTCAGATATTCAAATATGTAAAGAGCTTTTTCAGAAAGATTTTAAAAAATTGATTTGTACAGGAGAAAAATGGGACAAAGGACACTCAAAAACTTTGGTAGATGATGTAAAATGAACAATGAATGCATTAAAAAATTTAAGTAGCCCTATGAATCAAATAAGTGCAAGTTAAATTGAAATACTATTTTTACTAATTAGGTTACACATTTAAAACAATTGCTAGTTAGGATGCAGTGCATTTCTGCTGATGAGAAAGTAAATTATTTCAACTTATCTCAAGTGCAATTTGCCACTTGTTCCATGGCTCTTTAAACTCACATGCCGAATTGCAGCTGTATCAGCTAGTTTTTGTTGCATAACAAACATTCCAAAACTTAGTTGATTAAAACAACAACCATATATTATTTCTCATGGGTCTATAAATTAGCCATAAATGGTTGATCTGGGCCAGACTAAGCTGATTTCAACTGGTCTCAGTTATCTGGGCAGTTGACAGTTTTCCTGGGAGCTGGCTGAACTTAGACAACTGCATTAGGACCACTTGGCTTGCTTCCAAGTGACCACTCATCCTCTCACAAACTAGTCCAGGCTTGTTCTCACGGCGCTGGCTAGGTGAGAGGGTAGAAGTATGTGAAGCCCCTGAAATCTAGGCTCAGAATGGGCACGCTATCACTTCCACCATATTCCAATCACAAGGCCATCCCAGGTACAAGGGGTGGGGAAACAGACTTCACCCCTTGATAGGAAGAACTGCGAAGTCCTATTGTAAAGGGTATGAATACAAAGAAAGATTAAGAATTAAGGCCCCAAAGTGATTATTATGAGAAACAAGAGACAAGACCCCTTTGGCCAAAATCTTGGCAGGATTCAAGTTACATCCTGGATATGAAGGAGTGAGAAATACATTCCTGGACTATCACAAGCTCTATCCTCTAGCATGGATCATCTGACACCAAATAAAGTGAAATAAAACCTTGATCCCTCCTCTATTTCTGCAATTTTCTGAGCTAAAGAAAGTTATGCAAGTGTCTCCTTTTTCTCCCCCTCTATGCATCTACTCAGATCTTTATTTTACAGAATAGACATTACAGAGAATAGAAAGGTCAGTCATCAATACATTACTCTCAGAATGTTTATTTATCCATGATAAAGTCTTTATGAACTGATGCCAAGCCAATGCAAGCTATAGAAACAGTGGATAATTGAGTAGGAGTACAGACTTAAATAAACCAGTTCAAAATACTGCAAACCGAGTCTCTAATTTAGTTAAATAATCTGAGCTGTCCACAGGAAGCATACACTTAGACACAATCCTGCAGACCAGGTCATGTGCTAGGTGCTGAATATTAAATCTAGGCTGTGCACCCATACCTGACTTTCAGGTCTATAGCCTGGAACCATCAGGTGAGCAGGGATGAGGCTAAGAACGTTCCGCCCACCCAATGTCCACTGAAGCTGAAAAACCTTCTACCCACTTGAGGAATTCTAAAACAGACAAATGGGAGTGCTACAGACTTGTGTGTGCCAAGGGGAAGGAAGGACTGATTGAGATGGACTGCGAGCTTGGGGTTAGTAGATGCAGGCTATTACATTCAGAATGGATAAGCAATGAGGTCCTACTGTACAGCACAGGGAACTAAATCCAGTCTCTTAGAATAGACCATGGTGGAAGATAATATAAGAAAAAAGGAATGTATATGTATGTGCATCTGGGTTGCTTTGCTGTACTGCAGAAACTGGCACAGTATTGTAAATCAACTACAATGTAACAAAAAAATGTAAAAAAGGAGTTATGAAAGTATACTTTAATTAAAGAGATACTATTGTTCCTAGAAATTAAAGGGCATATCTATGAAATGACTGTTTACTGAAAGATATTTTTAAATTTTAGAAGGTATTTCCTAGGTAACTTCATGAAGTTGACAAGGGGAATAAAAAGAGAAAAAGTAGACACTGGTAGATACGTAAAAAAAGGAGAGTGAGAATAAAAACGCAAGAAAACTTTCAGTGCAAATGCAGATTAAAAATCTGTATCAGAGACTGAAAGGAGAGAAAGACAACAGAGAAAAAAAGATTGATACAATGTTACAAAGGATAACTCTGATAAAAGCATTAGACTCTGGAGGAAAATGACAGTGAGAAGGAGGTAAGAAAAAAAAAGAAAACCATGTAGAACATGTAAAGGAGTGCCACCCTTAAAACTGTTACGTGCTCCTGAGAGAGTGGCAAGAAACCTGAACCCAAACATCAAAAACTTTATAGAAGCACTCTTTCCCAGGATGAAATAGTCCTTCGGTCTACAAATCTAGAGGATTCTTTGTGATTAAAAGAATAAAAATCTTACAGCATGTGCTAATTTTTAAATTATCGTCGATGCAGAAAAAAATTATACAAGTTGCCAGATTAGAAATATAAGTTAAACAGAGGAAAAAACAAACCCTGGCTGGACTCAGATTTCTAGTCTGCAACATCAAAAGCTAAAACACAATGAAAGAGCACCAGGGAGGGCAAAATATTTTGTAAATAAAAACTCTCTATCTTTTCAAGTTATTCACATATAAAATCAACAAAATGTATCTCAAGATACCGAGGAATTTCGAAGCGTAACAGACGTACTTTCTCTACCAAAAAAAATTCCTCTACGTTAAGGCAGCAACATACAAGTGAAAATAAAGAAATGTAGGGCTACCCATGAACAGTGAAAACAAATAAATATGTAGGATTCAGTGTGACTTCCACAGAGTCACATCAAAGGCAAAAATAATTAATCCACTTATTAAAATATATCTATAAGAAAAAATCATAATAAAAACTGTGTTATGATAAATTAGGTTGATAAGGACAAGAAAACTGACAAGTGGGTGGGAAGTAATGATATACCAAATTTCCTGTTCTGATTTTGATAATTAAAAAAAATAAGTTCATGGATAAACAAGTTCCTACTGTAGAGCACAGGGAACTATATCCAATCTCCTGGGATAGACTGTGATGGAAGATAATATTAAAAAAGTATGCATATATGTGTATATATGTACACACTTTGTATATAATAGCTATATACAGGTGTGTGTATATACTGGATGACTTCTATACAGCAGAAATTGGCACAATGTTGTAAATTAACTATAATTTGAAATTTTTTAATAAATAAAATAGGTATGATACTGGCAAAAAATACCAGAAAACAACCCATAAGTACATAGTTGTTCAAAAAGATTTTTGGACAAATTTTAGTAGAATTTAAAATAGGAATTCTAGGAGTTCCTGCTGTAGTGCAGTGGGTTAAGAATCTGACTGCAGTGGCTCAAGGTTACTGCAGAGCCCTGGGCCTGATCCCCGACCTGGTGTTGGGTTTAAGGATCTGGCATTGCAGCAGCAGTGGCATAGGTCGTCGTTGTGGCTCAAAATTGACCCAAGGAACTTCCACATGCCATGGTGTGGCCATTAAAAAAAAAAAGGAAAGGAATTCGGGAGTTCCCTGGAGGTCTAGCAGTTAAGGATCTGGTGTTGTCTCTGCTGTGGCTCGAGTTCAATCTCTGGTCCAGGAACATCCACAAGTGTACTTCCCCCAAACTGAATAAATAAAATAGGAATTCAACTACTTAAATGTGGACTTTAAAATAGGATTTTAACTATGTAAACAGTAGAATTTAAAACAAAATTTCAAACATTTCTTCAACCCAGAAGATAAAAGCAAACAAATAATAGGCCACATTCTTAAAAGTATAAAACAAGGACAGAACTGAGGTCGAGCATACTGTTTTGGTCCGATAGAAGTTACCCCATTAAAAACAGATGGGTTAAATTCCCCTATTAAAATTCTTCAAAAGCAAAATGCAACAAAGTCATGCATGTAAACCATATACATATACAATAAAAACCTAAAACAGATAATATAAAGAAATTAAGAACAAAAAAATAGGCAAGTGAATACATTAAAACAGCATTTGCAACCCTATTAACAAAATTGAAGCCTTAAAAATACCAAAGCAAAAAATGCATAATGAATAATTTTATATTGATATTAAATATAAGAAATTTAAAAAATCAAAATGTGGAGTTCCCTGGTGGCCTAAGTGGTTAAGGTCCCTGCTGTGGCACAGGTCTGATCGCTGGTCTGGGAATTTTCACGTGCTCCTGCCATGGCCAAAAAGAAAAGCCAAAACGTGGAGAATAGCCTTATATCAAAATATTAACAAGTGTTAATCGCAGAGATTTCCTAATAAAATTTTTTAGAGGACTTCAGCATGTCTCAACCAGTCAATGTCAGATTGCTGGGGAAATTTAAAATACATATCATAGAATAATATGATGGAAAATCTCAGTTAGGAGACATATAACAAATGTTTCAAGAATCAAACAGACATGTTTTTTTTTTTTTAACCAGCCATGAAACACTGATAAAAATGGACCACAGACAAAGCCTAAAAAAAGTAAACCTCCAGAACATCTAAAGTAAGGCATTTTCTACTCCACACATTATGTTAATACATTGCATTCCCTCACATTTTCCTCCATAGGATAAATATTCTCTGGTTCTTTCTTCCTAGGTCTTAACTGCAAAGTCTCAGAGCTTGCTGGTAACATATTAGCCAGGTCCTGCAGTTGCTTCAGTGTGAAACCTATTTCCTTCTGGAAGATAGGCAGTACTCATTGGTAGTTGATTCTAATTTCTCAGGATGGAGACAAGGGCAGGAGATGAAGGATAAACATCATCTTGTAAGGCTCCCAGGTCAGGTGAAGTTCTGGAAGGCCCCGAGCTGGGGAAACTCCTCTTCTCTAACAAGGGAGAGAGAGTGGCAGGCCTGGGACATTCAGGGCAATCAACTAAATATCCGTTTCCCAGGTCTCTGGGTCCCACTGCTTCTTGTCAGAGATCTAACGTTGACAGGGCTGACCTATCAAGAATCCTCTGCATCACTGTCTTACAATAAGATCCTAGGTCTGATTTTCAGGAGTGCCTGCCCTGAGGCTGAAAGACCTAATTTTTTTCCTAAACTCTGTCATCGCGACTTCTGGTTTTCATAGTGTGCTGTGAGTGGATACTTCGCTAAAGAATTCCAAAGCAATTAAGAAAACCCAGCCAGCCTGTCATTCCCGTGCATCTACAAAGAGAGGGTTACACATTTGCTTTGCTTTGTTGAAAATTTCATGCATCCCGAAAGCGATCTGTCCTTACTCACTGCCCTAATCCTCGCCCAAAGGTTCAGTGCCTTCATGACCTAGGTGTCATCTGGGACTTTTCTACATTATGGTTCTTGGTATCTTCACGGTTGGCTCTGACTCTAATTCCACACTTTTTTAAAAAGATTCTCCAAATTGCTAGTGTGCATGTAGTCTCATGTTGATCTCTGGCCACGGACAACTTCTTCCACGTGTTTTCATAACGGTCTGTGTTGACACAGATGTGATGCTGCTATTCACATATCCAAAAAGGAAAAATAAAAAGAGAGAAGGGTTAAAAAAAAAAAAAACTACTCACAAAAGTATATCTGGATGTTTGGAGGAGGTGGTGGGGAGTGAAGTTGAAATTGCAAAAAAACTTAGTCAAATTTTAACAATCTTTAAAATTCTTCTTAGGAAACTTGTCACAGGAGTTTTGCCCCATCTCACTGACTCTTCTTTTTCCTCTGTTCCTCACTTCCTCCCATCCAGAGTGCCTTGGAAACCAAAATGGTTTTTCTCCTCACCTTAAGAGAGAGCAATTCGGCTTTCCCCTATTCACAAACTTTGCTCCACATACTCTTCAGCAGAGATCAAAGGGATCTCACTGTTCAACTTGTAAACTTTGTGATCAACTGTACAGATTATAAATAATAAAAAACTTTTTTCTCTTACACTTTTCTGATTTTCTGATTTATTTTTATCTTCCCATAGTCCCAGAGATGTAGCCCTTAAGCATATTCTACCAATTCTTTTATGAAGATGCAAGAATACTCTTCTGAAGTCAAGGTTTATTTATCCCAAGGTAGAATCTCATGTAGCCCTAAAGCCCCTTTCGTTCTTTTTCTAGTTATTTCCATTGAAAGTGGCTCATGCATATTTGAGTATGGTTTTCAGCCTTTGTCTCAGTTTCCTTCATTTGAAAATGAGAACCATGATGTCCTCACCATAAGTTTATGATGACTATTAAATAAATAAATACACTTAGAACAGTGTCTACCTAGCACACAGAAAAGTGTTCAATATATGCTAATCATTTTTATTTTTATTATAAGTATCTTATACTGGACCCAAGGGTCTCTTGGCTCCCAGAAAGTATAAAGTTAAGCAGCATAAAATCAGCAAGAGGCTGGAAAGGGGCTCTTTGAAAACCCCACTGCAGGGTTAAAAGAGCACTCTTTACAAAGTCCCATTTTTTTCCCCCTAATATCTGACTCTACTCCAAACTTAATACCTCTCTAGCTAGAGACTGGCAGACGAGAAGAGTCCCATGTTTTCTACACAAACACGTACAGACACATACATACCCACAATGTACAAAAAGAGAAGGCTGGATAGGCTCAGAGAGGTACAGAAGATTCACATAGCATCTTTTCTGGCCATGTCTCAGCAACACTCAGATTTCAGAGCTTCCTCTTGGACATAAAGCCCATCTGTGACAATCTGGTTTCTATGCGTGTTGAAAATACACATTTTCTCTCCCAGGGAATATTGAGAGCATGTACTGCCAACGCCCTGGCAGAGCTTTCTGGGGATCCATGCTTCTCTTTTTCTTTGGCTCTCAGAAGTGACTTATGCTCAACATTTCCCTTCATCAAATGTAGAAGACATGCAATGTGTCTTAAATAGCATTCTTATAATTAGAAATATGCACACAAAGATTAATTTTGGAATTTATGCTTTTTTTTCCCATGGAGAGAATGATTTTCTAAAATCTTGGGGGAGAAAAGTTTATGTTCTCACTACCTTTTTGGAAAACAGTCTCAGTAAGACTTCTTATTCCCTTAAATTTCATCTTGCAACTTCAGTTTTGTAATTTGAGCATAAATGCAAAATGCAAATGGTAGGAAAAACTAGACAACTTTTTTGGTCATCCATATGATGAAGAAATCCATATTTAAAAAATAATTACAGGGACTTCGCATTGTGACACAGTGGGCTAAGGATCTGCCATTGCTTCATTTGTGCATAGGTCACAGGACTTACCCCATAGCTGTGGCTTGGACTTGATCCCTGGCCCAGGAACTTCCATATGCTGTGGGTGCAGCCATTAAAAAAAAGGAATAATTACAAATTGATGAGAAAAAGAAGGCTCCATTATAGAAAAAATATTCTAGTTTTGAAAAACGAATTGCAAGTGACTAAAAAACATGAAAAATGTTCCAGCTTATTGGTAACCTAAGATCAACAAATTTAATAATGATGGACTATTTTTGCCCAAGAAGTTTGCTGATACTAAAGATAAAGTAAAAAGGCTTGATTTTGGTGATGACGGTGGTAAACTGGCACTCTCTTATTATACAGAATAGGAGAATATGTTGGTTCAAGTTTTGTAGAAGGCAAACTGGCAATGCTTTCAAAATTGTATCCTTTGACCCCCAAATTTCCCTTGTATGAGATGTATCTATGTTTATCCTAGAACTGTAACTAAGATATATTTAAATACCTATCTCTGGTGACACTTAAGGGAGTATTTCTTGCAATGAAAAAAATTATAAACTACTTAAAAATCCAAAATAATGGATTTGTTCAATGTAATATGTTATAGTCTTAAAACAGACTATTATGCAGAAACTGAAAATGATAGTGTAGAAAGGCTTTGTATGGTATGGAAAAATATTTAATGGCATTTTTAAGGAAAGACGAAGGTGAGAAAACTATCTCTCTAGTTATACTTCTTTTCTTGATAGGATTCAAACCTTTATCACTCTTCAAATTCCCTCTCCAATACTCTTTCTTCAACCACAGAGAAAATTCTCAACTCTTTCTTCAAACGAAAAAAATCTGCCAGACGGGACCTCTCTCCACTTCTGTCATGACACCTACAAGTTTCCTGACTTATACTCACAGCTGCTTCATTCATGCTGCAGTGACATCAGGCATGGTCTTTGTTCTGGCTTTAACAGGAATATTTTCAGTATTTCCTTATTAATTACAATATGGGTGGTAGGTATTTATGGCATCGAGCAAGCCACGTTTTTTTTTTTTTTTTCACTGCACTCATGGCATGGAGAAATTTCCAGGGCGGGGATCAAACCTGCACCACAGCAGCGAACTGAGCCACAGCAGTTACCACTCTGAATCCTTAACCTGCTGAACCACCAGAGGACACCTAAGCAAGCCACTTCTTATTTTGGTCTTATAAAATTGACGTTTATGCTTTTATTTTTAAAATCGGGATGGATGATTAATTTTACAAATACTTTTTCAGCCTCTATGATTCAAGGATCTCGGTTCCAAGTAAAACTAAGTCTGGCTGATCCTACGTAGCCGAGATTATTCTCAGAGAAGAGGACCGAGCCAGTAAAACCCTCAGGAAGTGGGGGTGGGGAGTGTCACCAGTGTGACCCCCAAATCATCCCGTGATCACTGCAGTGAGATCACCTCTGAACGCCAGATGACCCAAATAATGTCGCCCAGCACAGCTACCCTGCAGGCCCACAGCTGGGGCATGCCAGCTCTGCATATCAGCACTGCCCCTATTTCTTTGCTTTACCTACTTAATTTTGACTTTAACCAGGTGTCAGTGTGGTTGGTTAATCCCAGGACAAGCACTCCTGTCCTGGATGCAGAAGAAGTTGCTTTCACCTTCTGCTTCACACAGTACTCACAAGGTACAGGAGTCTCCCAACAGATGAAGATGCTTCTGATGCTGGACAGTCACCCCCACACACAGTCACAAATATGGCTTCTCCACTTAGTTGGCATGATTGTCCCCTTCAACCTCCTAATGTGAAAGGATATATTACTAGAGTCAAGGCTGCCTATCCAAAAAGTCAATTCTCCTCGGCTACAGTGCCAACTGAAACAGAGTCCTGGTTTCAATTTTTCCCATATGTACCTATATTTATCATCAAGAGTGACCAGTAGCTTTTTTTTTTTTTTTTTCTGTGCTAACTCTGTCAGGGTTTTCAGAGCTATACAAAATGTGTTGGGAAGATTTCCAGTTTTATCTAGGTCCTTGAGCACCTCATGTGTCACATACATCATCTGCTCTTGAAAGGATAGGACCAAGTGACCAATAAAACAGCCTGGTCTAGTATATTCTGGGACAGTTTTTTGACAATCTTCCCAAATTTTTCCATGATTATTGATCTATTCAGGTTTATGTCTCTTCAGGAGTCAACATCTCAGAAAATATCAAAGTCTCAGCTTAGTATGTTAAAATCTGCGAGGTTCCGGTGAAAACGGATTTCTGGTCCATGAACATAAATGAAAGAGATTGCAAATGAATTATCTTTAGAGGGTGTGTAAGAAAATTCCTTTCAGCTCAGTACGTCTGTCACTGTGCTACCTATGTTGAGTATATTGAGGAATCATTTGTACAGAGACTGAAAACGGGAGCTGTTTGTTTTGACATAGAAAGTGGATTTTGTCTTAATTGAGCTGGTTCATTCTTGTTTGCTGCAGTTCCCCCAATCCCCAAGCCTTCTCACACTTTCACATCATCTCCTATAGCCCTGAAAGTGTTTATATCTCTTTCACTCTGTGGCATCACTTTTTGATTCTTTTTTGAGCTTTGAAAATTATAACAATAATACATGCATGTTGGATAAGAAATCAAACAGTTTTACATTATCGTATACATATGTAAACATGTATAACAAAGCTAATTCTCTCCCTGACACCTCTCCCATCCCTTTGAGGAAACCAGTGTTAACAGCATGCTATATGTTAGCCCTTATTCATACATACTCTTGTAAAAATATATGCTTTCTTTATATCTTTGCTTGCTTTTATGGACATGGACTCCTGCTATAATCAGTCAACAAACTGTTTTTCCTTTAAGGTTTTATTGTGGAAAAAACCTTAACCGTATATAGTAATAGAGAGGATACTGTAATGAATTCCTTTGTGCCCACCACAGAGCTTCAACAATTATTAGTTCAAGGTCAATCTCGGTTCAATCTCACTTCTCCACATATCCTCTCCCATAGCTTGGGTTATTATTATTATTTAAATAGGTGGAATTTTTTCCCAACATTTTAGTTTTGAAATTTTTAAACTTATTTTCCTACTGTATAGTATGGGGAGCTATATTCAATCTCTTGCGATAGAACATGATGGAAAATAATATGAGAAAAAGAAAATGTATATATATGTATGACTGGGTTACTTTGCTGTACAACAGAAATTGACACATCATTGTAAATCAACTATATTTTAATTTAAAAATTTTTTAAAAAGTAAAATTTAAACCTATTAAAATTCTGGAAGCCTAATACAGTGAAAAATTCATCTACTCATCACTGGGATTTACCAGTTATTTTTCATCATAGATAGTATTTAATGACATAGTTAGATGTAACTTTATCCTTTTCCCCCTAATTTCTTGATATGCAATCACATGCATATATTACTTTATATAATCACCCACTTTTATAGACCGTGTTATGGTGCAGAAGCAAGAGGATGTCCAAGTTCGCCCAAACAGTTTCCAAAAGGAACAGAAAAAAAGCTGTGTAAGAGCGGTCAAGGAAGACCCTCTCTCATGCTTAGCTGGGGGAACCCCAAAAACGTCCTCTGCCAAAGTGCTGGCAGATACCTAGCTTTGGGCCAGGCAGCTGTCAAGTGAAATCACCTCATCCCCTGAGGGAGACAGGGCCCCTGAGAGCTGTAGGTCTTGGCCTTGAGCTCAGCAGGCCTCTCCAAAGGCCAATCTCCTGGCTGGTTATCTTTAACAAACTGTTGGAACAGTAAGTAATTCCAAGCCAACTATTTTCACATTGCTCCAACAGCCTTTTTTTTTTTTTTTTTTGTCTTTTTAAAGCTGCACCTGTGGCATGTGGAAATTCCCAGGCTAGGGGTCGAATCGGACCTGTAGCTGTCAGCCTATGCCACGGCTGCAGAAACACGGGATCCAAGCTGTGTCTGTGACCTACACCACAGTTGATGGCAACACCGGATTCTTAACCCACTGAGTGAGGCCAGGGATCAAACCTTTGTCCTCATGGATACTAGTCACGTGCGTTACCACTGAGCCACAGTGCGAACTCCTCCAATTGCCTTTTGAATTGCACAAAGTTTACCACTAATATTGTATTTTTTGTCTGTGTTCCTTGTATTTCTAACGGTGATTTATATGTTTTTTCAAAATACTATATTAGCACTTCAAAGTTTGTGACAATTATAGCTTCGTTTTGAATTTCAGTTTTTGTAAAAGAAAAATGATCCAGTGTGACCCTGAGAAGTAATAAGCGGCATGCATTTACTTAGCTTTCACTGAGCATAGCTCTTTCCTGATCCTGCAGCAGCAGGAGGTAAGGTTTCGAGGTCTGAGAAAATTGGAATACCAGCCCTTTTTCTCCATATATATTTTCCTTCCCGGGCTCAAAGCTAACTGCATTTCAAGCAACTGTCCCTTCCCCACCCCATACCTGGTTTTGACCTTTTACCTACCAATAGGAACATCGACTTTGGCCACGAAATAGCCAGCATCTTCTTCATGCACGCTCTCTCTCCTCCTTTATGTGGTTGAAAGTGAAGGCCTCCATGGTGTCTGGAAGAAGCCCAAATTCCAAGGAGAGCCATCCAACCAGAAGATCTGCACTGGACTTTGGCTGAGTGAAGAAATAAACTTCTGCTATGCTCAGCTATTGTGATTTTGGTACAGCAACCAGTTGCTTACTAAGACTAATACACTTACCATCAATTTTCAAAAGTGTTCTTTCTCATATATTAAGAGCGTGGTTTAACCATGCTATGTAAGGACTCTGTAAGGTTTACAGTTTCCTTCTGTCCCATCCCATGCAATTCTTGTTACTTTACTTACATAACATAAATTGTTAATAGACGGACCTACCTCATTTTATTGTGTTTCACTTTACTGTGTTTTTCAGATACTGCATTTTTACAGATTGAAGGGTTGTGGCAGCCCTATGTCAAGCACGGTGACATTTTTCCAAAATCATTTGCTCACCTCTTATCTCTGTGTCACATTTCAGTAATTTTCACAATATTTCAAACCGCTTTGTTATTGTTATATTAGTTGGGTGATCCGTGATCCAAATTTGATGTTACTATTGTAATTTTTATTTTTTTATTTAAGGTAGGTACATTTTTTAGACATAATGGTAGTTCACACTAAATAGACTACAATATAGTGTAAACATAACTTTTACATGCACTGGGAACCCAAAATTTTGTGTCACTCACTGTATTGTGATATTTGCCCTTTTTGCAGCTCTCTGGTACCAAACTTGCAATATCTTTGAAGTATGGCTATAATATTATTTACTATTTTATATAATTATATTTTATATAATTATATATCATAGTATATTTTATATACTATGATATATAACATGGCATAATGCAATATAGATTGTGTAGTCTTAGATCTAGACTTAGGTTATTGCTAATACCCTAATGTTTCCACACCATACACTTTTTTTAAGAATGACTTTTCATTCAGCATTCAATTTTGTGTTCAGAATGGCTACATGTTATGTAGGACTGTGCTGGCATTTCACTTGTTTCAGTGCTGTTTAATAACTAGTCTTTTATTTATTTTGTTTTGCTTGGGGGGGCTGCACCCATGGCATGTGGAAGTTCCTGGGCCAGGGATCGAACCCATGCCACAGGAACAACCTGAGTTTTGGTAAAATGTCTTTTATAAAACTATAATATATCTAGACTGCAGTAGTACTAAAGTACATTTTTAATATGTGGGAAAAACACCTACCTGAACATAACCTGCCACTATGCTACTCCTGTTTCCCGCATTTTGATTTCTCTGGTGGCTGTGACTTCCGAATGTGTGCAAGTTTGGGGAACATTGCTCAGGAGAAAAGGCCATAAGCGTCTTGGAGAGTGAGGGATATGGAAGCCAGCGCCCTCTCTTGAAATGCCTGGGAGCCTGGAGAGAGGAGGTTTGCTCAGAAAGTGTGGCAACTAATTATTAGACATCAAGTTGCCCGGACGTGGCAAGACCTTTCAGTGCCGTGCTGCTTTCAAGACATTAAGAGGCTTTGAATAGTAGCTCATCTCTTGTTACCAAGCGAATCACAAAACACAGGCCTTATTTTGGATGATATGTTTCCCTTGGGACTTTTATATGAACCAAGGGCAGTCCAGGAGCCAGTGCTGCAATTCGATTTGATTTAGAAAATAAGAAAAAAATTATTTCCTATACCTTAAATGAGAGTATAAAATTTATAAAACTGAACTTGGTCTGGAACCTTAGGCAGGTTACCTCGCCTTTTTAATTCTCAGTTTCCTCACCTGAAAAGTAGGAACCGCGATGTTTACCTCGTTGGGTTGTTTTGGAGACTGGTGGTTATATGTGTGAAATGCCTGGCAATCACGTACTAGGTCTCAGCGCATGACGCTCAATCAATATTATATGAGTTCTCTCCTGCCAGCCGCCCTCTGAGTTCTCTACTGTTTTAAGGTCATCCTTGCTGTCAAGTATTTATATTCTCCCATGTTCATTTTTATAGACCTTTACAACCATGCATTTATGCAGTACACAATATTTTGATGGGGGTAACTTCATCATTTTGTCTACCAGTCAGATTTGGGTTCCATGGGTTGGTTGCTCTGGCATCTGGCTTTTCTCAGCTACATCTTGGAATTCACTGCAGATCTGCCCCAGGAGACAACTGGGGCTCTCCTTTCCTTAGATAAAATGACTCTGTCAACTTTATTTTTAGTTTCTTATTTAAAAGATAAGTATAGGTATACAGTGTATTTTATTAGTTATTTTACTCATTTACCTGAAACAGTGTTTAAAAAGTTTAAGGACACTCACAAATATAATAGCAATAAGTGGGATAAAATTATATTTAAAATATCTAGGTGAGAAAATGTGGGCTAAAGGAAAATAAGCCTGGGAACTGGGATGTCAGATGGTTTCAATAAAAATACTAAACATGTTTAGAAAAAAGAGTGTCAAACATATGTAAATAAAGTATATTAATGATGATCTTAATAATATGGTTATATTTTGTGTCAGATCACCCAGCGTTTTTTTCTTTTGCTGCCCAACACATGGAAATATTATTTTTTCTAAAAAACCTCAATGATGATGCAGTTTATACAAACTTCATGCTTAATTTGATATACTCATTGGCCCATAGAGTGATTGTGGCACTAAAATGAATTTGTATGCTGGTATTTGTCACAAGAATTCAAAAAGAGTATTAAGTCAGATTTGACAGATCTGTTGAGGTGAATCTTTATTGAGAAAATTTATTTTAAGAAACTGGAAACTCAAGGGGAATGGCAATCATGTCCCTAACGCATCAATGTTTTCAAAAACGCAAGGATAGAAGGTTGTTTTCCATGGCTTTAAAACAGCAAATTTAATACTTCCAAAAAGAAGACATCTTTTCCCTATAGTTGCATGGCTTACCTTTATAAGAGAATAGTTGAATTTAGTAGCTTGTATTTAAGTTATAAGCATGATAATAAAATGAACACCCATGGGTCTACTATTCATATTACGAACGAAGACCTTGCCAGGTACCACTGTGACATCTTTCACTCTCCCACTCTTTGCCTCCCTCACAAGAGGTAGCCACCACCCTGAAATCTTCAGTTTTCCACGTAGGCGTGGATCTTTAAACACGACGTTGTTTACCTTTACTTGTTTTTGAGCCTTTAAAAATGTTATACCTAATGGGGTCCTCTGTAAATTGCTTTGGATTTGCCAATAATTTTAAGCTGAGTAATTATTGCTAAGATTCACTCATTTTGTTCCATTTAGCTGCAAAATATTCATTTTCACCAATTGATATTTCTTGTGACTGTTCTACAATAATTTTTGTCATCCTCTTGTCAATTGATATATGGGCTAGATCCAATGTTTTTGAAATATCAAATAATGCTACTGTAAACATTAATGTGTGTGACTTCTGGAACACATAGTCATGAGTATGTACCTGGAAATGGAATTTGAACTGCTGGAAACACAAGTGTTCAACTTTTCAAAAGTAAAGCCAAATTTATACTCTCATCCATAGCATATTTTACTGTTTTCATTCTTTAACATCTCCTCTAACTCTTGGTATTGTTAGAGTTCTTGAATATTTAACCTTTAAAAAAAACGTGTTTTTGTTTTGTTATTTACCTAAGCACCTCCCTGTATATCTACCTATCATCTATCTAGCTAGCTAGCTAGCTATCATCAGTCTATCATCTCTCTAAATACATATAACCCATCTAAATCAGACACTTTTTTTTTCCAGCTGCCCCAGCAAATGTAGTTCCTGGGCGTGGGATCAGATCTGAGCTGAAGTTGCAACCTGTGCTGCCCCTGCAGCAACAGCAGATCCTTTAAACCACTGGAATGAGGCAGGGATCGAACCTGGGAACTGCACGGCTGCAGTCAGATTCTTAAACCACTGTGCCATAGCAGGAACTCCAAAATTAGCCATTTTTTAAAATTTATTTTCTGTGAAGTGCCTGTTTGTGCTTTGCTCCATTTCCTATTAAATTTTTTTATCATTTTATCATTAAATCATAAGGATTCCTTATATTTATAGATTTTAATTTTCATCAGTGATGTCTGCTGCAAATATCTTCATTCAGATCATGACTTATCATTTAATATTTATTGTTTTGTCTGTTTTATTTTTTTTAAATTGAAGTATAGTTGACTTACAGTGCTTCAGATGTATAGCAAAGCATTTCAGTTATACATAAACATATATGTATATAATACATATTCTTTTTCAGATTCTTTTCCATTATAGGTTATTATAAGATACTGAATACAGTCCCCTGTGATACACAGTAGGTCCTTGTTGTTTATCTATTTTAAATATAGTAGTGTTACTGTTAATCTCAGACTCCTAATTTATCCCTCCCCCCGTTTCATAAGGTATTTGTCTTTCTCATCATGACTTATTTTACCTAGTATGATAATCTCTAGGTTTTTATGGTATCTTTTGAAGATCACTACGTCTTAATTTTAATTTAAGTTTATCAGTCTTTTATGTTAATAGTTCTTAGGTCTTGTTTGAGAACTGTTGTTCTGCCTTAAAGTAAGAAAGATAGTGTCTTATATTTCTTCTGAAAGGTCTAAAATATACCTTTTTTATACTTTTTATATTTGTCATTAATCCACTAAATTTTGTGTGTGGTTTGAGAAAGAAATCCAGTTTCATATATATATTTGTCAAAACTCAGAACCAAACAACTAAAAAGGCTGAGTTTTACTCTATATGAATTTTACCAATAAAACTTTGATATTTTGTTACTTTTTTTCAGGAATGGGCTTACTCTTTTGGGGTTTTTGCTTTTCTGTATTAGTTTTAGAATCTTATTTTGACAAATTCTACCAGAAATAGGCCTGTTGGAATTATCACTGCAATTACATTGAATCTAGATAAAACTGGGGGATATGACCTACTACCCATGATAACAGTATACTTCTTCATGTAGCTGTCTTCTTTAGGTCATTTCATAACGAAATATTCTAAATGTTAAATATTTTAAAATTTCTATACAAAGATGGGCTAGTTTATTAAGCCATGGTCTCATCCCAAGCCCATTCTTCCGTATTCTGCCACCGGATGCTGGGCTAGGTCTCAGCACGGCATAGTTCTCCTTTGCCAAATGGCTTTTTAGATGCGGCAATAATGGATATTGGAGGGAGGGTGGAGGACAAGGGGAGGAAGGCTCTCGACCGACCTTTGCTCTGCTGTCTTTGTCACTGTCCCTCCAGCAGTGGATCCCAGTGGTTTCAGTTTCCAGCATTTTTCTTCACTCTCAGGTCCAACTCACTTGTCTCCCTTTCAAGGCATAGTCGCCACTTGGGTAGTGGCTGCTTCAGAGAGTCTGATGCCCCAGTATTTGGATGAGCTCTGGCCCTATTCTTAATTAGTTGGAAGTATAACTAAAAATCTTTTCCCTTTTACTGTCCGTGGGCCATACGGTCTTTCTACAGATTCGGCTCAGTTTCAAGCCCTCTGCGTAAGACCTTCCCTCTCTTAGAAGGTGTCTTATGAAATAAAATTACTGCTTTTATGAGTAGGTATACTTTTCACTACAAGTTATTCCTGGCTTTATTCTAACACAATAGATTTCCTTTTAGAAGAGGCTTATCTGTTTTCTTACATTGTCCCATTTTCCGATCTACCACTTCCACAAAATGCCTTATTTAAATATTCCATGAGAGAATAGTAACGTTTAACACTTACGGAAACATCCCTGGGTCAGATTTCAGTACCTGGGATACCAGAAGTAGCAAGTGAGGGTGTTTAGACAGTTCAGTGGTATAATTCCCTAAAGGTTGAGTTTTCCTTTGTCTCAAGGTACAGCAAGCCTAATTAACGTACTGAAAACACCTTCTCAACTCAGACTGAGCTTGAAACATTTGCTGATGACTTTCAGCTGCCCACGGGAACAGCCAAAGAAGCTTGGGTCCTGTCTGTAAAAATCTTGACGGGACTGCTAAATTTCCAAAAGAGTTCCCATCTATCACATTCTTTGATATCCTCCTCTGAAGAGCTGAAAAAAAAAAAAAGGTAGTGCTCTCTTTTGTCCTCTTGGCCTCCTGAAGTACAGGGACAAAAGCCTGAAGGCTTTGCCTCTGAAAGAAAACAATCTGCATGACAGAATATCAAATCCCACTGCTTCTCCCCGCCAAGCAGGAAGGAAAAATCAAAGCAAGCGGAGAAAGAAGGGAGAGGGGGAGGACCAGTGCCTGGAAATCAGTCAGCTTCTGTGCTGCAGTCTTCTTAAATCCATCCCTCAAGGGGAGGAGTGCCCTCTTTTCTGGGTTTTTCCGTGAAATCCACACCAAGTTCTGTCAACTCTCTCCTGGTCGATGGTCCACATTTAGTCCTATTTATCTGGACTTCAGGATCATCCTATGGAAATGATCCACTTGCACAATTATTGGACACTTGGTAATTTTATCCCTCTTCTCATTAATATTAATTAGAGCTTGGAGGAGAAAGAGGAGCGGGAATGGCCTCTCCTATCCAAGCTAATTAACTTTGTCTAGTTTCTATGAAAGTGAGAATACACTTTATTAAAAGCCATAAGAACTCAAGGGACTTTTATTTTCTGCTTAGGCTACACTGTGATAACATTTGGATTTGCAAGCATCGTAGAATTGATGGTGAGAATAAAAGGATCCTTACTGGAGCGCAAGGACTCCAGCATGGTTTCCAAGGCACCCACTCAGTTGGTGGTAACATAGATTTGATGTTTTCATGCTATTTTGGGAAATGAGTGGCGGTTTCCAAGCCTCATATTTAGGACATGATAATATTCCAAGTGACCAAGAAAAGAAAAAGAACAGAAGTAGTTTTGACTTCTTTTTTAGGAACACGATTGATATGTTATCAATACTGAAGCAGTGAGCTGAAACGCTTTTAATCTAATGCCTAAGATATGTTTGGTTTCCAGCTAGTATCAGGATCATTTTTTAACCAAAGATTTCATGAGACATATTTACTATGCCCTATGAATGAAAGATTGTAAGGAATACATAAGGGTTGGTAGCAGTTAGAAGCTATGTATTCCATATGATTTCTACCAAAACATTCATTCATTCATTTGGTCTTTTGACAAATTTCATGGAATACCTACCATGCAGGAGGAGCTTTATTAAGCTCTAAACTTTAGAAGTCAGTGCAGAAACAAAACAAAACAGTGTCCCATCATGCTTGTGCTCTCTGTCCATGTCCTTTGAGAAACAGACACCCAGACAAGATTAAATATGTGAGGATTTTTTTCTGCTGATAAGATAGACAGAAAATGGAGAGGGATCTGGAAAAGCTAGGAGAACTATCAGACCGCATTGCAAGGCTGCCCACAAAGAGGAGAGAGAGAAGGAAGACTAGGTGGGACCAGGTCCAGACGCGGTGGGGCCAGTATAAGGAAGATGCAGCATAAAGGAGAAGTTGCCTGTCAGAGGAGTCCTGCTTTTCCCCCAAATGGGAAACTGCTTTAGTATCCATAACATGCTGGTGGGGAACAGCCCACGGCAAGCATGGCTTTGACTCAAACAGGGTTATGAATTTCCGAACAAGTAGCTGGTCTTGGTCAATTACCGTTCTTGTACTGAGAGGCTGTGAAAGGCATTCTCATGGCGGCCACAGGCTCTAATCATGCTTTTATTGAAAAGATTAACAATTTTAATCTGTCTTCCTGACTGAGAGTAAAAAAAAAGAAAAAAAAAGAGAGAATCTCATTTATGCCCAAATCATAAAATGTTGATTCTGTTTTGTAGAATTCAGTTTGGGAAACTGTACTGTAAAATGTCTAAAATATCAAAATTTTCAGTCCAAAGCCTAAATCTATTCGTGGCTTAAATATCTGATGCTTGATGGCCAAACTCATGTATTTGCAAAAAAAGAGCAAAGCTTTAAAATCTTCTGTAGCAAAACTGCATGCAAAATATAAAGTTTCAGGGATGGCCTAATATTACTTTTATTTCTTCTAAGTATCTTGGGTTGTTATTTTTGAATTGATATCAAAGTTGGTGACTTTCCAGTGTTGAAATCAAGGTCACTGTGAATTCAAAGCTTTGTTAAACCTCATTGATATCTTTTACTTCAAGGTATCAGTCTAATTTGAGGCCATTGACCAGTTTGGACCTTTTGCCAGTTTGGAATTTGATTTTTTGCTGCTCTTTGCTGAGAAAAATTCTCCATTTTCAGATGGTCTCGGTGCTTTAAGAATTTAGCACGTTTGCAGTAGAAGTTTGGAAGGCTGTGTGGTGTGGTGGAAAGACCACGACCTTTGAGGTCAAACAGACTGTATTTGGGACTCACCTCTGCCACTTATTCATTGCATGTCTTTGGATGGGCTGACAAACCTTTCTGAATTTGCTTTCTCTTTTATAATTTAGGGGTAACAATTCCCAGCTTGTAAGCTGCTGGAAGAAAGAAATGAGGCAGCTACACAAGCCGACCCCAAGGCTCCTCATCCAGACTGTTGTCTTAACAAGTACGGGGTCATTGGAGATGCACAGACCCCATGTGTGACCGGCCCAGTTGCCTGGGTCTCTGGCACAGCCCCTCCACAGCTGGCTGCCTGGTGCCTAAGGTGACAAGCCACGACTCCTTGGGCTCCTGAGGTCTTGTGCCCTTGTAATCCCTCCTTCAGCACACTCGTCAAATGCTACCTCATCCTCTCATGCCACCGCTATCTTGTGATTATAACAGTGGGAAGGAGTGTTGTCTGTCAAGGCCTAAGAGGGAAAGAAGCAAGGTCCCACCTGCCTGGACCTAGACCAGTGAGTGGTCTGCAGTCACTGAGGTCCTAAAATCAGGTGCTGCACGACTCCTTTTCTTGTCTGGCTTGCCATTTATCTTTGAAACCAAGCAGGACCCTGAGGAGCCTTCATAGGGACCAACATCGCCTGTATTTCCCACCTGCCTCTTGTTTGTAGAAAAGCTTTAGCCTCCTAGGCCTTCCTTAAACTCCAAAGAGCAGATTTAATCAGATAAGTGAGAAAATGCAGAAACAAAGAAAGGAGTCAAGCAAGACAAAATAATTGTTTCACCATAAAAAAAAAAAAGTCAAGGACCTTTAATTCCTCCTCAAGGGCTCAAGGGCTCAATATTCTGAATAGCATCCTTGAGCAGTTTTGCAGGTGCTAACCCCCCCCCCCCCAGATGGAAGAAGTTAGCTGCATGCTGACCTTTAGCACGTAGACCCCAGACAAGTTGGAACCAGAAGACCGATGATTAAGATTCCCAAAACATCACCCATTAACTCATCATCAATGTAACAGACAACTGTGCACAAGCTGATCACACACCCTGTGACCTTCTCCTTCACATTGTCTTTTAAGACTTTCCTGAAAGCCATCAGGGAGTTTTGGTCCTTTGAGCATGAGCTGCCTGTTCTCCTTGCTTGGTCCTGTAATAAATGCTGTACTTTCCTTCACCACAACCTGGTGTCAGTAGGTTGATTTCGCTGCACATTGGGCAAACAGACACAAGTTTGATTTGGTAACATCTTCTCCTTATAAGAACTTCCTCAGTCGAATCTCCCGTATCTACCATCTCCTGCTTTTAAGATCCTGTTCACCATACTGTCTTAACTGTATCCTTTAATTTCCCACCTCCCCACACCTCAATCTTATACCCTCTCAGACAGAAGGTCCTTACAGCGATAGGTACCTGTGATGCAGGGGCTCAGTGATTCTCTCCTTCTGGCTCCCTGCCTCTCAGTCTGCGTGGGCTGAGCTTGATGGCTCTGCAATGCTCATCATTCGTCCCTGCGTGAGATTCTCCTGTGAGCGGTTTGTGTTGGATATTCCCGAGAGACTCTAAAAGACCAAACGTTAGCTGAAAAAATTTTAAAGGCCTTTTTGTTGCACATGCAGAGTTGCAGATACGTTTATGTGCTTAGTCCAAGATGTGTTTGCATTTTCATTCAGGAAGTCGTAGAAATAAATACATGCTGAGAAAGGAGAAATTTGGAGTTTGTGTAATTACCTGTTCTGTGGTCCTTGGGGAAACAAGATTGTGTTCGCTATATGCCTGCTGCTTGTTCGATTTCTTCAACTTTTTATATTTAACAGAGCACAGTCTCAGTTGCAATGAGGAGCCTGGTGAGTGGAGAGACTCTGACAGTGCTGGGGGAGGTGATAATATCTCCATGCTCTGACAACCTGCACAGCCCAAGGGTTATTACTGATGATGGTATACAAGGGTAGAGAGTGCTGGAATGTCGAGAGCCAGGATCAGGTTGGGGTAGGCAAGCATTTGCCTTGGCTACAAAATTTGTAAATTATATGTATATAATTTATAAATATATATATATACAAAATTAGATATAGAGAATATATAAATTATATTCTATAAAAATTATACATAAATATATATAAATCATATATATATTATATATTATATAAATATATTTTATATATTATTTATTATATATAAATTCTGTTCATTTTTTTTCCTTTTTATGGCTGCACCCAAGATATATGGAAGTTCCCAGGCTAGGGATTGACTCCTAGCCACATTTGCAACCTATGGCACACCTGCAGCAACTTTGGATCCTTTAATCCACTGCACGGGCCCAAGATCAAACTGCTGCAATCAGGTTCTTAATCCACTGTGCCACAGTGGGAACTCTGAGTGAATAATATTTTAATGCACCTATTTTTGAAAACTCGAAATGTATGCAGAAAAATCCATCATGAATGAAATATAAAAATTTTAAATAAAGAGAAGGTTGGTACCAGTGCCTGGCCAAGCCGTTAATGGAGCCTGCAGCAAAGGGAAAAACCAGGAATGCTGATTCTGGCTTTATTTAAATGTTTAATATTTTATTCATCATGGACATTTTGCATTAATTTGATTTTTTGGAAAGATGGTGTTAAAGTATTATTTTTCTTCATTACTGACTCATTTAGCACCCTCTAGACTTTGAGCCCAAGGCGAGTATCTCACTCACCTCAGGCTACTTCCAACCCTGCTGAGGGCCACTGGAGTTAAAGGGCGCTCATTTTGCTTCCTTTCATCTCCTGCCCACTGGTAGAAGTTAGTTATGGCCCAAGGGCCAGAAAACTGCCATCTGTCAGACACTGTATTGACAATATTTAATATTAATTTGCATGTGATTCGTTGGGCTTTGTAAATCAGTCTTCTTCTCTACCAGAAGTCCCTCAGGGGGAAATTGAGTAGTACTGGAGTAAAGTAGGAATGAAAAAAAATGATTTTTTAAAAAATAGATTTTTCAAGCACAATAAACCTTCAGGGTATGTTTCAATAATGGCCTTATTTTTCACTCCAACACATTTTCTAAGTAGAGCGATGATCATCTTGTTTATGAGATTACTGCGTGGTGGTGTATCTGGGGCATATTTCAAACTTTCTTTTGTCAGTTGGGAGTCATCATCAGTGTGCAGTGTGTGTGTGTGTGTAGAACAGCTGGTAGGAAGTTTATGCTTCGCTTTATGCCTGGCTTGTATTACAAGCTAAGCTGACACAAGATAATGCACAGGAGTCACAATCAGAAGCCATTGATTCCTCGTTTGCCACTTATTACCCAGGGAAGCTTCAACTTCTCTAAGTCTTGATTAACTACATCCTTTCAATAGAAATAGCAATAGGTTCTTCCCAGAGCTATTGGGAGGAGAAAATTGAATTATAAGGGAAAGTGCTTTGTAAACTGCCAAAGGACTTTACAAATAAAATGAATTCTTTCCTTGATCAATGGTCAACCACAGAGCTGACAGGGGTCTGCTGGAGCTGAGATGGACTTCTCTGCCAGAAGGTGGGCGAACATCTGCCAGCGGGATTGCATTTTCAGTTCCAGTATGTTATTCTAAAACACACTAGCCAGACAAAAGGATGGTGAAAGGAAATCCTTCATCATAAAGTTCATGCTTGTAAAATGCAAAGGCATTATAAAGAGTAACTTGCAACAAAGCTTCCTGAGAAAAGTATAGACTTCAGATGAACTCTAATTTCATGAGGTTTTCACTGATGGCAGTGTCAAAATAATAAACAAGGGAATAATAAACAAGAAATACGACCCCTGGAGATAATCGTTTCTTCAGGAAATGCAATAGTTGTACCAGTTCCTGAAAGCTAAGGGCCAATGCATCTTAACTAATTGGACTAGCAATAGGTCACCTTGACTCTGAAAGTATCCTTGCTATTGGAAGACTGCCTTAACATACCTAATGGGGAAATCAAAACGATAAAATTATCCTTTAGGATTTTCATCTGTCAGGGAAGTAGACACCATTTTTGAAGAGTAATTAAAAAAAAATCCTCTATTCAGAGAATGCCAGCTTCACTGACTTCATCACCCTTGTTTTTGGTACGAGGTGTAAGGAGCAGGTGCTTTACAAGTCTGGTCTTTAGTTAAGCTGCCGGCAACCCCTGCTGAAAGGAAAGAACGTTCTTTACTGACTATACTGTGAGATGGTAATGTTTGAACGTGAAGTTAGAGCTGAATTGACTCCTGTCTGACAAGGTCATTGATTGGCATTATTTTGGTCTTTGGAAAACCTCAAAGCCCCAGAAGAACTCTCTGAGGAAATCAACAACGCCTTGAAGGAGAAAGCAGGCAGGACCTATACTATGCAGTCATCCCAGACCCAAGAACGTAAGTCCCTGCAGCGGAGGGTTTATTTGGAGTGGTCAGGACTCCTGAAGTATTTGCCAAGAGTAAACTAAAATATCTTGGTGGGGGAGGCTATCTTAACCAACATAGCTTGAGTTCCTGTTGTGGCACAGCAGAAACGAACCCAACTGCCATCCAAGAGGATGCAGGTTCAATCCCTGGCTCCATTCAGCAAGTTAGGCATCTGGTGCTGTGTGAGCTGTGATGTAGGTCACAAATACGGCTCAGCTCTGGCGTTGCTGTGGCTGTGGTGTAGGCCAGCAGCTGCAGCTCCAATTCGACCCCAAGCCTGGGAACTTTCATATGGTGGAGGGTGACCAAGAAAGAAAAATAAATAAATAAAATAAACAACATTGCTTATCAGGCAGCATTTTTAAAAATTGAGTATTGTGTAGAACCCATTAAAGGAAAGTAACAAAGACCTGTTTTTTTGTTTTTGTTTTGCTTATCAGGGCCACACGTGCATCACATGGAAGTTCCCAGGCTAGGAGTAAATTCGGAGCTGTAGTTGCCAGCGTACACCACAGCTACCGCACTGCTAGAATCGAGCCGCTTCTGCGACAGATACCACAGCTCATGGCAACACCAGATCCTTAACCCACTGAATGAGGCCAGGGATCGAACCACACCTCACGGGTACTAGTTGGGTTCGCTTCCACTGAGCCAGAATGGGAATTGCCACAAACACCCATTTTTGATTTAAATTATTGTATTATGTTGTTACTTAAAATATAGCACGCACTGTGATGCACTGAGCAGAGTTGTGGTATGTTCTCACCGAGTTGCCAGCATGATGAGCAAGTGGGGACCAGGGGGGCTGGGGGACACCCTTCTCCCCTGTGGCTGGCACCTCCTTTCCCCAGACAGCAGGGCTTGGGCTGTCCTTTGCAGATCCGCTCCTGCAGACAGCCAGCTCCCACATCCCCACTGCTGGTTTTATTGTCCCCACTGGGGAGATTGCATCACATGTTTGCCACGTAAAGAGGAAGTTCCCTCCACGGGGACACACGCTCCACTCTGTGCCGCGGCTTTCCTCTCCGAGGGCTGACGGGAAGATGAGATATCTCACGCCTTCTCCTGCATTAATCTGGTCTCATTAGTTTCTGTTTCCTAGGTTTGGCTGATTCCTTCTCTTTTTCCCTGTGGAATTTGTCCCAAAGCATGATAGAAGACAGATGAAGACCGTGGGAATCCAGTCTTATGACAAACATACAACTAGATATAAACGCCCTATGCACACAATGGAATATTACTCAGCCATTAAAAGGAACGGAGTAACAACATTTATAGCAACGTGGATGAACCTAGAAATTATCATACGAAGTGAAACCAGTCAGACAATTAGACAGCAACACCCAATGCTACCGCTTACATGTGGAAACTAAAGAGACACAATGAACTTCTTTGAAGAACAGACAATGACTCACAGATTTTGGAAAACCTTGGTTTTTCAAATAAGACAATCTGGGGGGTGGGGGTTTGCACTGTGGGTTTGGGACACAAAATCTATCTAATTGACTTATGATCTTTTTACACCTATAACCGAAATAAAATTCGTTGTTAATAAACGCCCTATGAGTTTGGCTCTTTTATAACCATGAAACTAAAATTTTAAAATTGACTGCAAGTGTAAAAAAAATCGTAACAGTGACATAAATGATTATTTTTAATAAATGGTGTTATTTTGATGAAATTAATCATTCAAGTTGTGTTTAATTAAAAGGAAGGAATAGCCTTAGTTTCAATTGTATATTAATTTGTTTCTACATTATACCTTAAATGGTATTTAGTTTAGAGAATGACTATACAAGTTTTGATGAGCAAAGTGATATTAATAACTTTAAGCACTTTTTTACAGTAAGTAGACCCCCCGTTTCACCAAAATTCTTGCAAATAGTTCTTTTTTTGAGGGGGGCATCCCTGCAGCCTATGAAAGTTCCTGGGCCAGGGACTGAACCCAAGCCTCAGCAAGCAACCCACGCCACTGCAGTGACAACACCAGGTCCTTAACCCACAAGGCCATTAGGGAAATCCACAAACAACTCTCGAGTGTATATTTTGATGGAATCTCACACAGTAACTTGAAAACCGATTAGTTCATCTGAAAACAAGGTCAGCATTGTGATGTTATTGAATCTGCTATACAGGGTGTTTAATCCAATTACTGGAGGAATTAGAAAAAGAAAAAATCTTTACTGTAATTGTGGTAGTTGCTGCTAATACATTGTTCTAAGCTGGTGCAGAGGAAGATGGCCTGGACTGCATGCCACGCACCAGCCTGGGTGGGGACATGGAATAGCTGGTCATCTGCTGTGGACTCTTCAAGTTCTGTGAACTTGGCACCATACTCATGTGAGAACTCACATCTGCACCGCTGTCCCTTACTTAGAGCATGATGAAACTTTTATTTAAACAATGAGTTATGCCTGATTTGGCTTACAGGACACTCATCCGTTCATCCACTCATGCATTCATCCATCTAAAACTTAGTTCCCACATACTATGTGCCTGGTGTTGTTCTAGGCAATACGCACATCAGGGTACAAAACATATAAGATCCTTGTCTTCATGGAGCTGATATTCTAGCAGAAGGAGACAGGAAACAAGATATTAATAAGCAAGCTTTAGGGAGTTCCTGTTGTGGCGCTGCGAAAACAAATCTATTATCCGCGAGGATATGGTTCGATCCCCAGCCTTGCTGGGTGGATTAAGGATCTGGTGTTGCCATGAGCTGTGGTGCAGGTCACAGATGCAGCTTGGATCTGGCATTGCTATGGCTGTGGCATACGCCTGTGGCTGTAGCTCTGATTCGATCCTTAGCCTGGGAATTTCCAAATGTCACATGTGTGGCCCTAAAAAAGCAAAATTAAATAAATAGATAAAATAAGCAAGCTTTAGAGTGTGTTTAAAAATTATAAGTGTATTAAAAAAAAAAAAAAAAGGAAAAGTGGAGCAGGATTCAAGGAGTCCCAGAGCTGGGTGGGGCAAGTGCAGGGGGGTCAGCTAGGTCTCATGAGAAGGTGAGAAAGGAGGTGACATGTGCAGAAAGTGAGGGACTGAGCTGAGGGGCTCTCTGGGGAAGAGCTGTTCAGGCAGAAAGAAGGGCCAGGGAAAATCCTCCAGGTGGGAATATGTGTGGTGTGTTCAGGAAAGAGCAGGGAGTGGACGTGAGCGAGTTGGGGGTACTGGTAGGACAGGAGGTCAGAGAAGTAAGGGCTGAGGTCTTGTAAACTCCGGGAAATCACGGTCAGCTCTTTGGCTTTTACTCGAGGTGGGGGCGGGGAGCCCCTGCTGCATTTTGAGCAGGGGCGGGATGTAGTCTGACTCACAGTTCAGAAGTGTCGCTCTGGAAGGATGGAGCAGCCTTCAACCAAGCGTGGAAGCTGCAGGCAGAGCAGATTTGGGGCGGGGGGTAGAAATAAAGAGCTCAGTCCTGATCCAAATGACTTTAGGGCATCTGATAGGCTTTCAAGTGAAGGATAAGCTGGGTACGAGAGCCTGAAGTTTGGGGAAGAGGCCTGGGCTGGAGATATAAATTTAGGACTTGGTATATGTAAAGATGACATTAAATCCAAGTGTCTGAATGAACGAGACATAGGAGAGTGGGTGTAGCTAGAGAAAAACAGGACCAAGGATCATGATCCATGGTCCTTGTAATGTTTGGGACATGTTCACCAAAACCGTACAGAGGTCTTGGAAGAAAGTTATCAATCAGATGGTCCAGACCGCCCTGGAGTTATGTCTTTCCAAGTTGTCATTAAAGTGAAAACATAATTGCTTGTTATGATGAAGAACACACAGACCCCAGGATATATCTGCGGACCCTCCCTCATCTGAGAAGTCCTGCCCCACAGACCTCAGTCATAAGGAAGGTATTTCTTCACATTGAGATTGACTTCTGTGATTCTATAATCGTGCTCATGACCGACTTGCTCCAGAGAAGTGACTTTCATATTTATACCCTTGTTCTATGCTATCGGTATATTACAAATTGTACTCAAAATATTCTCCATGTCAGAAGAGGTGTAAACTTTAGAAATAAGAGTCTAAAAAAAAGAGTTGTTTTATTTCCCTTCCACTCCCCACTGGGCTAGATCCCACTTGCCTCGGGGACCCTTAGCCTGGAGTAGCTATATTCACTGAGGTTCTTGTCTCCTGGGCTCGTGTGAAAACTTCCAAGGGAATCGGTTTTCACACCTCCATGTTCCTATGGACTCTTTCCCAGTTCTAAATTCACCTGCAGCATCAACGCTTTCTTGTATCCCCCTATCAAGACTTCCCTTCACGTTCCTTAACAGACAATTCACCCAACTAGAATCTGAGTCTGGAACAGTGACGTAAGGTGTACAAATCTCAAGGGCTCCAGGTAAAGGGACAAGATATCACTTAGGAAAGTCACCTTTAATGAAGGTGACTTTGTCTTTTTCTCATAAGTTCTCTCCCGTCTATCCTATTAAGAACTACCTTTCAAATAAAATTTTTTTATGTTTATAAATTATTTATCAAAACTCATTATATGTTTAAGGTATTTTGATTTATAATTATTACCCAATTTAAAGTAGACATTTTAACTCTAGAGATTTTGAATCAGAGGAGATTAAAACTTAATTTTAATTCATGATTATATTTTTGTCTTAAAGAAATCTGGGGATTTCTCACTGTGGTGCAGTGAGCTAAGAATCTAACTGCAGTGGCTTGGGTCTCTGTGGAGCTGCAGGCTCCCTCCCTGGCCTGGTGCGGTGGGTTAAAGGATCTGGAATTGCCATAGCTGTGGCATCGTAGGTCACAGCCGCAGCTCGATTTCAATCCCTGGCCCAGGAACTTCTACATGTCAAGGGTCTGGCCAGGAAAAAAAAAAAAAACAAAAAACTGATAGCATAAAGAATAAAATATTTTTAAGCATAAAAATTGTATTAGGATACAATTCTGTGGGGGAAGTGTGATGGAAATAAGAGGGAAATGCTTGATGTAAATTTTCTGGCAGTTGAAGAAATGTTCAAATATTTTAAAAATGGATGATGTTGGGCGTCAAACTGCAACAGTGTTTTATTCTATTTTAATAATATATTCCACATTTATCAGAATGTGGAATATATTATTTATATTTATCAGAGCAATGTAACAGTCTTAAAATGTCAACCGACGCTATGTCAGAAATCACATCCTTTGCAATTATTTAACATGAAAAACTTTACATATCATTTTTAAAATATAAAAGGAAATGCATCATTTTTCAAACTCCATTCAATGATTAGCATAGTTTTCAAATTTCACAGTGACTCAAACAACTAGGATACTCTCAACACAACCGGCATCAGAGATCTTCTCATCAACAACGGAAAACTTTGTTCTTCAGAAGCAGAAAGAGCTACGTGCGGCCAGCACGTTCCTTTGTAAGATTCTTTCCTCCTGTGGCTGTTTTGGCATTCCCCGTGGCGGCACAGTGGAAACGAATCTGACTAGAAACCATGAGGTTGCGTGTTCGATCCCTGGCCTCGCTCAGTGGGTTAAGGATCCGGCTTTGCCGTGAGCTGTGGTGTAGGTCGCTGACGCGGCTCGGACCCCGCGTTGCTGTGGCTGTGGTGTAGGCTGGCAGATGTAGCTCCGATTAGACCCCTAACTAACCTGGCAACCTTCATATGCCACAGCTGCGGCCCTAAAAAAGCAAAAAAAAAAAAAAAAAAAGGGCAGAATGTTTTTACGGTTCTTTTTAAACTGTAAAGATTGGACTTCTGTGGTGCAGCAGGTTAAGGATCCAGCCTTGTCACTGCTGTGGGATGTGGGAGAAAAAGGGCGGAGCATCGAAACCTTTGTCGAGGAAAGGCTGCGACGGAGAATCAGCCTCTCCTAAGAAGCCTTCCCGACCTTCCCAGGACCCGCCCGCTGGAGCCCACAGCACTGCAGCTGGCCTCTTCCAGCTGGCCTCCTGTCAAGCCCATTTTCCTCCGGAAAGGTCCTGAAAACTGCTCTTATTGCTGCAGTGATGTGGCTCAGTCAGCTGTGGGTTAAATAAGCTTCTGGGGCTTGCCTGAATGTCTTTTTTCTTAAATGGAAAAGTTCATTTTGTACTTCAAATAACCAACTTAGGGTACAATCAATTGTGACAAAAGACGTTCATTTCTTCTAATGTGTTAAACTTGTAATTGACAGTCTCCACGATGGTTTATCAGTATTTCTTCTGTGTTATTTTTACGTATTTGAAATACTGTAAGTAGTATCCATTGCATGTGAAACTATATTGTATGTAACAATTTAAATTCTACGCAGTCCTTTTCCAATTTAGCAGTTGCTTGATTTGGAAAATTGTTGTCTTGAAGTGGTAAATATTTTTCAAAGGACGTTGTACTAGGTACAGCAATTCAAGGTGCATTTCATGGAAAAAGAATAGAGAAGCAGAAGACCACTCTGATTTCAGCTTTGTTTTCCAAAAGAGACCTAATGTAGCTCTAAACATGCCAATTCATAGTTGTTTTATACAAAACAACAGAATTTGAACATTATAAAGAGCCACAGTAGTTTTTCTGTGATTGCATAGAGGAGAATTTTCCTTTGTTATATTCCAAAAGTGTAACTGGACATCTGGAGTTTAATTCCTGAAACGTAAAACTGTAATGCACTATTTCTTTCATTGAATTGTTTCTAAACTTTTACATCAACAAGTAAAGGACTGTAACATTGCTTTCAACAGACAGACACAAGATTTAAATATGACTGTAAGGATTTTTATGTCAGTGAATTTTTATACATTTTTTCTTTTAACAAAACTGCACAAGAATGGTGCGTGTGGAGTTCCCGTCGTGGCTCAGTAGTTAACGAATCCGACTAAGAACCATGAGGTTGCGGGTTCGATCCCTGGCCTTGCTCAGTGGGTTAAGGATCCGGCGTCGCCATGAGCTGTGGTGTAGGTTGCAGATGCGCCTCGGATCCCGCGTTGCTGTGGCTGTGGCGTAGGCCGGCAGCTACAGCTCCTGTTAGACCCCTAGCCTGGGAACCTCCATATGCTGTGGGTGCGGCTCTACATAAAAAAGGCAAAAAGACAAAAAAAAATGGTGCGTGTTACAAACAGAGAATGTTGTTTTTTTTTTTTTCATTTACATGAACTCTTTATAAAAATTATTCAGGTCACAATCTCTGAGTTCAATATGAAAAAAAAACTCAAACTAATTCAAAAAATAAAATTAGCTGAGGTTGAAAAGTAGACTCTTCTAAAATATCCTTCTTATTAAACAAGAAAAAATGTTTCAAGAAAATAATCTAGAAAACACAGGTGAATAAAAGATGCCATAAGGAAGAAAATAGAATTAAATGTTAATAATTTTTTTTAAAATCCCACATAATAGAATTGTTTGATTTAAGTACAGGTAATTCTCCACTGTTTTCAGTTTTGCTCATTTGAGGAGCTTTTCTAGGAGAACTGGCTTCATCTCTTTTAGTGCTGGGCTTTGGTTTGTCTCTTCATTATTCTGAACAAATACATCTTTATTTTAGGTCCTGCCTTTGATTTATGAAATGGCCCCATTCTTCCAGTGATTTCCTTCCTTCTGCTTGTTCTGGTACTAATATTGTCACTTCTTTTCTTTCTTTCTTTCTTTCTTTCTTTCTTTCTTTCTTTCTTTCTTTCTTTCTTTCTTTCTTTCTTTTTTGTCGTTTTAGGGCCACACCCACAGCATAAGGAGGTTTCCAGGCTAGGGGTCGAATCAGAGCTGTAGCCATTGGCCTACACCACAGCCACAGCAAGGGCCGATCCGAACCGCACTGGCGACCTACACCACAGCTCATGGCAACACCAGATCCCCGACCCACTGAGTGAGGCCAAGAATCAAATCCTCAATCTCATGGATACTAGTCAGATTCGTTTCTGCTGAACTACAATGGGAACACCAGTATTGTCACTTCTGTTTTCTATTAGCACTCATTTCATGTGTCTTTGTCCATTTCTTTAAAATATATTTTTGCTTCAATTTGTTTTACGTGTTTCTTGAAAATAAGATTTAGCTATATTTTGGTTTTCTGATCCAGTTGGAAAACTATTCTCTCTCTCTTTTTGTTGGCTGCTCCCACAGCATATGGAAATTTCCAGGCCCGTGATAGGATCTGAGCCGCAGCTGTGACCTACACTACAACTGTGGCAATGCCAGGTCCTTAACACACTTTACTGGCTGGGGATGGAAATCGCACCTCTTCTGCTGCAGTATGATTCTTAACCCACCGTACCACATTGGGAACTCTGAAAACCATTCTCTTTTAAAGATGGAATTTGACCCATTTGCAAATTATCTCAGTTAATGCAATTGTGTGTCATCCCTAATTGTTTTTCTGTTGTTTACTTTTCCTGTGGTTTTGGGTCAGGGGGGATTCTAGTTTGCATCTAAATCCTCTTTCAGCACATTTGGAAAGATTACAAGGCTGAGAAAGAGGCAGGGAGAAAGGTAGGTAGGACTTCAGCTGTCTCACAAATTAGCATCACTCTGAGGCCCATATGGTCTCTTAGTCCCCCGAACTGCAGAGCTCTTAAGGAGTCTGGATTCCCAGCGGTCACATCACTTGGGCATACCTGGGCTGTCTGGAGATGCCCCAGACCCATTTCTCTGTGGCACCCGAGCAGGCGTCACGGGTACAGTCTCTCCCTTTGAACTAAGATTAAGCTGCTGACATTGGCCTGCTATAAACAGAACTCTCAGTCATCACCTTGGGCAATTTCTTTTTCTTTCTTTCTCAGAGATGCGTTCCATAGAGAAGTATATTCCAGCCTTCTTTCCAGGGCTCTGAACTGCAGCTGGGCTCCCGGGATTTCCCCGGCTTGTGTATCCTTCCGTGGGACCAACTTCTTGCATTCAAGCTTTTGCTGTTCTGGAGGACCCAGGCCAGAACATTTCCACTATTAGCTTTTGTTATGATTATTTCCTTCTCTTATCCTATAAAATCTGCATCTTCTTGACAAGGGATTCTCACTGTAGGTGGTCAGAAGTTAACAGGGGTCATGTTGTTGATTTTATTTTATTTATTTATTTATTTTTGCTTTTTTAGGGCTTCACCTGTGGTACATGGAAGTTTCCAGGCTAGGCGTTGACTCCCAGTTACAGCTGCCGGCCTACGCCACAGCCACAGCAATGTGGGATCCAAGCCACGTCTTCGACCTACACCACAGCTCATGGCAATGCTAGATCTTTGACCCACTGAGCAAGGCCAGGGATCGGATCTGCATCCTCGTGGATACTAGTCAGATTCGTTTCCGCTGAGCCACAATGGGAACTCCCCCTTGGACATCTTAATTGAGCCCATTCCCCTTTTCCCTGCATCTTCTCCATGGGTCTCCAACTGCTCTACCAAGTGATGGGGATGCATCTGCAATGGGCAAACTCCACAGCGGAACCTAGAAACCTTTCCAGAGTTCCTGGCCTTTCAATAACAGTATGGGTTGTAGCTGTGTCCTGCCTCCAGATCTGCAAAACTGGTGCCTGGTTCATATTAACTAATGACTTGCTAGAAGAGCACATATTAGCATGGGGTGGGGATGGGGCTGGATTAGATAAGCCACCAGGTCCTGGAACACCTGCTCATTCTTTTCTCCACTGACCTCCAACTATCTAAGAGGACTGTGACTCTTTTCTCCCTTTTGTCCTTAAAACAGTCCCTCTGCCCTCCCCTCTCCCTACGAGGGACTCAGTTTGGAAGCAAAACCCTAAGTTTGGATAATTAAGAAGCTTTGTACTAATGGAATAATTTTTTAGCAAACTTCTGTTGTCTGCAGTGACTCCCACCTTCCTGCTGATGGACCACAATGCCAAGTTTTGAATTTACAGTTGTTTCTCAGAAGAGTTTCTAGAATCAACAAATGAAGCTAAATGAATCCAGTGTGACAGCCAGTTGCCATGGAATAATCCTAGTTCTTTAACTCTGAAAGCTGAATCCTCTTGAGAAAAGAATGACAATAAAATTTCTCTTCCTGAAAGATTTCATTGAGCTGCCTTGGTCTCATTTCTTCCTAGATTTCCCACTACCAGCCATAGTAGTTTCCCCTCCTACCCCTTGATGGCCTAAGGTAGTTAATTAAAACAATGGATCATTCAAGCTTCTTTTCAGAAATCCTGCAGTAAACAGGGTGCAGTGATTTCAAAATGGGTTTTTATGTATCACTGCTTATTGGGTGTAAGTTCCACACAATTATATTGAGATATTCACAGGCGTTTCTTTCTTTTCTTCTTCAAAGAAAGAGCATACATTAATTGACTCATAGCATAGTTTGGGATGTAAACATCTTGGGTAAATTGAAAAAAAAATTCTTCCCTAGTAATATGCACCTTTCCTATTTACCTGTGTTTTCTGAATTTTCTACAATGAGCATGCGCTATTTTTTACTAAGAGAAAAGGGATACAAAAACAAATTTGCATATAAACCCTTGCTGCCATCTTTAAGTCGTGAGTCTGCCAGCTGAAAGTAGCACTATTGTTTCTCATTTATTGATAGAAAAGCTTAGAAATAGTTCAATGAGAGCAATAGAACATTGTGATTTGAACCTCAAAGAGTGGCGATGACCCAGCTGCTGATGAAGGGAAACTGAATTCTGAGACATGCAAGCAGAAAAATGCCAGTCTTGAAAGATGATTCTGCTTATGTGACCCAAGTATTAACATCAGATGTGCTTTTTGGTATTTTTCATTGAATTTGTTTTAAATAAGATATCTTGGGTTTTAAAACTACTAACCTTTTACTGTAAACAGAGCACAGATATATGTAAAAAAAATAATAATTCACATAGTAAAAAGAAAGGTGTACAGTGGAAAAGACAGAAAACTCCTAGCATGTCTGCAGACCTCCAGTCCCCAGACAACTAAAATTTCTGTATCCCTTTTCAGAAATATTCTACAGATAGACATATATTGTATAGATAGATTCTACATATATAAAATCAGATAGATATACATAATACATATTGGCTCCATAGTTCTGTTCTCTCATATTTCTATAGCCATATATTAATATGTAGTTATTAAGGAAGCTATATATCAATATTGTTAGAACAGCTCTTTGACTTATGTGTAACATGCTGGGGCTTCCAGTGGGCACTGATTCTGAGAGCCCTCCGCTGGGACGTGAAAGTGACGTCAATCAGGATGACAGAACCAGATTGAATCCCACGCCCAAGGCACAGTTGGAAGCTTTTGAGTGCAGGCCAGTGTCCACGTGGCCTGGACAGACTTCGTTCATCACTGACAGTCTCTGGGTGGAGACCTCAGGAAGCCCCCCTCCTTTCAAGACTCAGTTGTTTCACTGGCAGAATGAGGGGGCAGGAATATACAAGGTACGTCCTAAAGCTCCTCGCTCATGGATACCTCCAAATGACCCATAGCTTCCAGAATCCAAAGCCTCTTTTTCAGGGCTAAGCTCTTCTAGACCTCTCAGACTTGGCTGGGACCCTGCACACACACACACACACACACACACACACACACACACACACACACACACACGTATATACATATGCATATATATATGCATTTGTATGTATAATTGATTCCCTTTGATGTGTACCTGAAATTAATACAGCATTGTAAGTCAGCTATACTCCAACAAAATTAAAAACAAATAAATGAAGTCTATACAATAAAACAAAACAAAAACAGTAACATGACACTTTAGATTGTCAAGCACGTTTTAAACTTTTTGTTTGAAGTGTAATATATGTAGATATACAATTGTACAAGCCCGACAAAGTCTATAAACCGAACCCCAGTGTGTAACCAGCAGCCATATCAAGAGCAAAATGGTGCCAGCTTCCCTGGAATTCTGCTTTGAGCCCTGTCCACGTATTCCTCACCACAAAGCCACTGACATCTAAGAGCCAAGACAGATTTTGAGTTTGGTGGACAATTTCAAGTTTGATGACCTCGAGCAATGGCAAAGCTAGGGGAGAGACCTCTTCTTTACAGCTGGGGAGAGTATAATTTATGCAGATGTTGGAGAACAGCTAGACAATGCCCATCTTATCAGTTTCTCAATCTTCCTTTTATATGATTCATTGCTTATTCTCCTTGTGTGGCTGAAACTTGGCCCCTGTCCACTGGTGCTGAACAGAAACGTAGAGACAGAGTTTTGCGTGAAGGAGAAAAAAATACATCTGTATTGCTTTGCCAGGCAAAGGAGGCCACAGCAGGCTAATATCCTAAAGACCGTGCCCTCCTTTGGGAGAGAATAGGAGGAGGTCTTGGAAATTCAGGCCACGGATAAGGATCAGGGTAAATGCAAGTTTGCATTTTTCTTCAAAGTTGGCATTAGTTCTGGGGGTCCTCTATCTTTCTGAAATTAAGAAGGCTTCATCAAGTAGCTAACATCTTCTATTTGGTGGGGGTTTTAGTTCTGCATACAAGCTCAGAGATATTGTGCTTTTTTTGTTTTTTGGTTTTTTTTCTTTTTCTTTTTACAGCTGCACTTGTGGCATATGGAATTTCCCAGGCCAGGGGTGGAATCGGAGCTGCAGGCTGCAGGCCTTTCCCACAGCCACGGCAACACTGGATCCAAGCCACACCTGCAACTTGTGCTGCAACTTGCATCGATGTCAGATTCTTAACCCAAGGAGGGAGGCCAGGGATCAAAACCACATCCTCACAGAGACAGCGTTGATGCCACAACAGGAACTCCCTCAAAGACACTGTTCTCTGTCTCCCTTGAGGAGGAACCAGGACCCTGCCCCATGACTACACAGTTGTTTCTGGACTGCTCCTCTCTTTGTCTACATCTCCTCCCTTCCCTGATTAGCAGATGTTTGAACCTGACCTTTGGAACTCAGGGAAGGTCATGGAGGTTGAACGAGGCCTATTTCCTACAGACAAGAAAAGGTGGACAGAGAAAGGCTTTAGTGCCCAGGAGCCCCGCAGGGTCCTGCTCAGTTTCACGTGTCCTTTTTTAATACAGGTTCAGTTGTGTTTCCTGTTACCTCATTAGGAATCTGCCAACCCACACTTGCCACTGTGTTTCCTCATAAAACAAGCTTGCTCTAAGCGATGACTTAATGTTGACCTACGGTGCCGCTCATGCTCATCAATTCTACGCTGCCTGCCAAATGTATCTTCGTTCCAAACATCTTTTTCAATGCCACCCTGTCCTTCCGTTCATCCTCAATTCCATTTAATACTTCCTTGATGAAAACTGAAATTTCTGCCAACCGCAAATGTACTTGAAGCTCCCCTAAAATGGAATAAATGGAAATAGCATCTATGAGGCAGCTTCTAGAGCATCTAGCAGAGGGTGTGTCATTAAAAATGTGTCCTTCCTTTTCCCTTTAATTTCAGGAGCCTCACCTTTAACCTCAAAACAGCTCTGTGTGTCATGAAAAGCCACACGCTCGGGCACTAGCCCGGTGTGTACAGAAGCCTTTTCTCATTCAGAGAAATGTTAATCGGTGGGTCAAAGTTTTTAAATAATATTTTTGCTTATTCTTTTGACAGTGATAAATACAATCTGTGAAACTGTAATTTTCTCCAGATTAATTACAGTGTTTCCCAATTAGCAAAATCCTTGTGGTGTTTTATGTTCTGAGGTAAGCAGACTGAGCGGGGACTGAGAGGGGCAGCAGTAATACACAAAGAAATGGCACACAGTGAACGTCACCTACAAAAGCAGAGCAGATAATTTTCTGGAGTAGGTGGCAGAATGCATCCCAGGGTATGGTCGATGACAGGTGCTTCAACGTGGTGGCATTTAGCCAGATTCTCCCTATTTCCACATTCCTCCGACATGGCTTCCTGCAGCTTGCTGTGGCTTAAATTGTCTGACTTACTCACAATTATGTCACAGTGCCCCAGAAAACATTTACTCAGATCATGGCCTGATTTTTTCATATCTAGAGAAGTAGGCAAGAAGGCTAAGAAATTTAAACATTCTTCAGAAATGAGCTGCTAGAAGATTTAAAGAAATGGTTGTAAATTTTGTGAAATCAGTAGTGGCTTAAAGACATTAAAATTAACTGCCATCCTGCACTCAGAGAAGCCTCTTTTCTTTCTATAGTTTAAGTGAACATACTAAACATTGATGTAAGGATATATAATTTGAGGTGCCCTTTCTTTCCGGATTGAAGTGGGTTGGTACTTAACTCCCTTGTCTGCTTCATTCTCCCACTTAACTTGTTTATTAAATTATCACCAAAAGCTTAGAGAATAATCTGCAAATCTCCCTTTCAGAGATTGAATCTTTAATCATGGTCTCATTAGCACCGCTGCCTATGGAAATAACCAACATCTTAAGAGGATGCAAGAATTTCCACGCTATAGTTAGTCACCGACAAGTCATTAGTGTTTTAGTTTTACCAGCCCTTATTTGTTTTACCATCATCAAGAATGTTAATTGGATACTTTCTTGGCCCTTGATCTTCTGAACCTCTCCATCACCGTTTGCATAACTATGGAGACTGTAGTAGGGCTCTGACTAATTAGAACTCCAGGGAAATTAGGATCCCTACTTGGAAGCAACTGTTTTTTCTCTATAACGTCTCTGCCTTCTTTTCTTTCCTGCCCTGGCCTCAGCCTTGCCCTGCAGCTCCACTCAAGGGCATCTGCTCTCATCTCTCACTACACTCAGCTGCTTAAGGCACTTGTTCACTTTCTTATTTTCTTTGGAAGGAGTTCAGGACGCCACCCCCAAATATGCTGCTTTCCTACACTGATTATTGGGAGCTGAAGGCCAAGGCCGGGAGAGGCTTTCTTTCTTTGCACTCTCCTCACCTGCCTAAAGCCTGATCCTCCAAGAGGAATTCAGTTGTCGTAAAGCCCCTCCCTGGAAGTTTTCATCAGCCAGAGAAAACTGACTGACCACAGGAGAGAAGATTAGAAGCTGACACCACACCCAGACACTTTGTCACACACTGTCATATATCCTATGTGTTCTGTTATGGGCCCATTCATTTTTCCTAAAAATCAGCGCCCCCCACCGCCCCAAATTGCCTACAACCCTTCTCTCCTTCCCCTATGAAGACAGGTATATGAACTCTCAAATCTTTTTTGCATATTCACTTTTTTCCCCTTGTGATGCCCCAAGCATGCAGTATTAAAAATTAACAAATGCGTATCCTTTTTCTTCTGTTCATCTGCCTGTTGTCAATTTATTTCATAGAACCAGCTATAGAAATTGGGGGGGGGGCTTTCTTCCCCCGTGCTGCCTTCACTCCATCCCGGTTAGTACGTATCTGATCCATACGTACCAAACGTTTATGATCACCCTGACCTTCTATTTTCAGCTGCTTCCAGGATAGTCCCATTTAGATGGGCCCACCTCCATCACTTAAAATAAATGCATCCAGACCTGATCTGCTTATCTACCTCTGTCTCCTAAAACCAGCTTCTCTGTCCCATTTCTAGGGTTATTCTGGTTAGATTTTCCAAAAGACTGTTAACCTGATCTGGAACCAGAAGGGGACTAAGTATTTATTTCCTTTTGCATTTGTTGGAACAGGAGATGAGGAATTTCTTGAGGGCAGCAGTTATTCTTAATAACTTAACACATTTGTATGTGTTGCCTATAGTGCTTAGTAAAGCATCTCAGCAAACATCTATGAATTGTTGACTGGCTGATTAAAATGCCATGCTAAATGAGGCAAAATAGTATACTCCTCCAAAATGTAATCAACCGTTAGCTAAAAACTGGTAAGGAAACACAGAGCCTTCCCATTTCTCTTACCACCAAAATAATTACAGTTGCCTGACTTACTAATAGTGGATGGGTGGAAGAATCTCTGACCCCTAACTGTCAGCTTTGGTCCCATTTAACCAAACTTGTAGGGTGAACAGAGACGTAAATGAGTTATGCTTTACAGATTTAATTCTAACTGGCCTTTGGGTGTAAAAAAAAAAAGATGAATTCTGAGTGATGAATCCTAAGACTGTCTTCAATCATGTCATAGTCATAACAGCATCTGGAGTAACTAAAAACAAAACAACAGCCCTCATTCCAAAAATAGTCACACTTCGTTATAAAGGTAGTGATTCTTTGTGTATGATTACTTCGTGCAGTCCACCATTAACAGAACTGAGTGTAGCTTAAATTCTTCAAAGGCATTTATTCTGAAAAGGAATATGTCGTCACAGATTCTACCCTATAATGATACAAGAACTTTTTACTTTGATGCAAGAAAAACAACAGCAGAGGCTTACTGAGAGGGGCCTGAAAATTAACACCCCTTTCTTTAAGAATTACCCTGGGAGTTCCCTTCGTGGCTCAGTGGTTAACGAATCCGACTAAGAACCATGAGGTTGCGGGTTCGATCCCTGGCCTTGCTCAGTGGATTAAGGATCTGGCGTTGCCGTGAGCTGTGGTGTAGGTCGCAGACGCAGCTCGGATCCTGCGTTGCTGTGGCTGTGGCTGTGGCATAGGCCGGCGGCTACAGCTCCTGTTAGACCCCTAGCCTGGGAAACTCCGTATGCCGTAGGTGCGGCTCTAGATAAGGCAGAAAGACAAAAAAAAAAAAAAAGAATTACCCTGGAGTCCTAGATAATTAGCCAACTGTGCAAGATTTCTTTCCAGCTTTACAAACTAAGTATATGACCATGCGAAGATTAGAGGATAGGTTGGCAGGATTAAGGGGTTTTCTATTAGACAACAGTGGCTTGAATACCTGGGATGACTCTGTTAGAAAGATGTCACAGTTCCCTAGTGTGAAGTTCTTAACAAAAGCGATGGGATGTGAGTTGTTTTGGAAAGTAACTACCTTTTCAAGAGATGGTTGCAAAACCTATTTGCGATATTCTTTATTTAATGTCTTCCTTCTCATTGCATTTTCTTTTTCTGAGCCTGGGATGAACAATTAAATGTCTTTGGTGAGCTATTATCTAACTTTTTTTGGTCATTAAAACAGCTTCCAGTAGTGAAAATTCTGTAAATAAATCTACTTTAGAAAATAGCATGTTAAGGCCATTTTTTCCCTTAACAATTCTGTGTAGATAGATGTCATTCTTCTATTTAATTAACCACTTATTGCCACAATTATTATTATTAAATTATTATTGAATGTTTGAGTAGTCACACTAAGAGGAACAATGCTTGTGCCAAGAGGGATACAAAGACAAATAAGAACATAATAAGAAGCTTATATTCCAGTAACAGAGCAGAACATGTAGCTAATAGCCACAATAAAAGCAGGTTATTCAAAATGTCACCCACCCGCCCACCCACTTTACAGTGGTGGATGTCATACTTTATTCCCAGAATTTGATTCTAATCCATTTTAGCCACCAGCCCTTCACCCAGGAGGGAGGTTTTCCACCTCCCCGGGCTAGCCAAAACCTGGATTTAAGACCTCAGTTCCAGTTCAAAGAGCTTTGTTGAAAATTTTTGGCTCCAAGTACAATGCCCTCATTTTTCTGTATTTTATGCCCTTAACCCATAGATGGATCTTAGAGGCGAGTCCCTTCCAAAGGAGCATCTTTATTGCTGCCCTTTATCGCCAACAGTTTCCATAATGGGTTCACCTACCCTTCTATCAAAGAATTGGGGTACAACTATTCACTGCACTCTCTACAAGAACATGCCATTCCATCCTATCTGTGGCACCCCTCCCACTTCTTTCAGCATCTTGGATCACCACCATGACACCCTCTGACATGCCAAGGTACAGCTTAAAACAAATGCCAACAGGAAAAGGACTTAAAGGAGAAAGTCTGAATTGAAGAACTGGCTCTTTTTTCTCTCTGATAAAAATGTCTGACCCACTCTTTCTGAAATCAGAAAAAGTACGACTAAGGGAAATACAACTTCATTGAGGGCATAAAAGTTGTCAATTTTGTGGCATTCTATCTTCAGTACCTCTCAGTATCATAGTTTTCGATGCCCTTTTCCACAGCTTCTTCTAGAACCCATCCACAATGAACACTATGTGAAACCCAATATCCCACTCCAACTACATAAGAGAGAGACAGTGTTGGTCATGTGGGGGAGAAAAATGGGACTCTGGTCAGCATCATACTCTGTTCTACTACCAGAGGTGATGGAAAGGATATGGAGTTGGTAAAACTTATAGGTAGCAAGAAGCTTGCCAATGGAAAATTTACAAACAAAAAAATTTTTTTGTCTTTTTTTAGGACCACACTTGCTGCATAGGGAGTTTCCCAGACTAGGGGTCGAATTGGAGCTATAGCCGTCAGCCACAGCCACAGCCACAGCCACAGCAATTCCAGATCTGAGCCATGTCTGCAACCTACACCACAGCTCACAGCAATGCTGGATCCTTAACCCACTGAGCAAAGCCAGGGATCAAACCTGCGTCCTCATGGATGCTAGTCAGATTCGTTTCCACTGAGCCACGAACTCCTAAGAACAAAATTGTTGAATCAAAGCAATAGTAGACACAATGAACTATGATGTACTAGCTTTAGCAACAGTGACAAAAAACTCCAAGAAATTTGGGTGTCTTACAGTAACAACAACTATAACAACAATAACCAAAGTAGTTCCTGCTTATTCACATGAGGGCTGCAGATTTGCTTCAGTTCTGCTGAGCTTGATAAGCTCTTCTGGGCCCTGCTCTGTTCTGGCACACAGGTTGAAAAAGTTTCTGTATAAGACCTGTTATCCTCACGGCAGAGGATATGAATGCAAGAGAACCTGGGTCAAAGTTTCTGATTAAATAGAGTCAGTGTGATGGACATTTGCAACTCACTGACCAAAGCACAGCTGGGCCACGTCTAGATCACATGTCCTTCTCCCCTGGGATGTAGGGAAGATCATTTAGCATAGGATGGGGATGCATAATCTCATTCCAGAGAAAGGGCAAATATTTGGAAACAATGATATAGGGAATATAAATTAGGGGACAGACGAGAAAGGAAGGGTCTCATTTACTACAGCAGGGTGCAAAGTAGGATCTTGTCCACAAGAAATGGACAGTAACTCAATTAATAATTTTCAGTGTATGCACACATCTTTTATTACAAACAATAGGCACCTAATACAAATAAGCTAAAATGAAAAAGGAACCTAATGAGTTCCAACAAGTAAAAGTCTAGACAGGGTTGAGGCATGCCAGCTCTGTGCTCACAAAGCAGGTTACTAACCTGACTAGTACCCATGAGGATGCCAATTTGATCCCTGGCTTTGCTCACTGGGTTTAGGATCTGGCATTGCCATGAGCTGTGGTATATGTCGCAGATGCAGCTCGATTCTGACAAAAGATCTTGACAAGCCACCATGTCGCGTAAGCAGCTCCTCCAAGGTGCCCTTGCTGGTTTGTGTAGAGAACAGGACCTTACTTCCAAACCCTTTTGTTGCCTAAAGCATTTTTTTCTTTCTCATGCTTTCAAAAGGCAATTAACACAATCAATTTAAGGGCTAATGGCAGAAGTAATGAGACTCTTTTTTCCATTTTTCCAATGTCTCTCTGGAAGGAGGCCCTATGTGAGGGAATCACAGGCCTTGATTGTTGACAGTAATGAATTGGTGAATTCCACCAGAAAGAATGATCCAGAATTAAAAGCGTTCTTTTAAAGAGAGGTGAATTTTTAAAAGATGTTTTCCCAGTGTTTAAAGATAGGGTTATGTATGTGTGAATAAATTAGGTTTAGATTTACAAAACCAAAAAAAAAAAAATGCACGTTAAGTCTTCAAAATTCTCCTCATCTTTGCATGTGGGACTCATCATACTGGTCCCGTCCTCATTCTGCTGCACTCGGCACAGTAGACTGAGTCAGCACCTTGAGTTTATTGGGTGCTGCTAATGTGTGCACAGCTTGGCATTTGTTCACTTTCTAATAAGGACACAAAGAGAGGAGCCTAATTCTTCTGCTGTGCACTGTGCACACATATCCTGTTAGGAGAGGCAGGGCTGGAGGCCGGTTTCCTTCTCCATCCAAAACGGATCAAAGAAATTATATTCTCTTTCCATTGTGATCATCAGTAAGACTGATGGGCTGTTTTTCAAAGGCAAAAGTAGGATAGGTATCTGTCGAAAGAATTAACAGGGCTCCTTATTTTATTTTTCAGTCAAAACCAAGAGGTCACACATGCTGGCATTAAAGACACCTGTTTGATTTGGAGCATCATTAGGAGAGTTCAGTTTAGTTTTGTTTTTGTCTTGTGATCTCTCAACCAGATACCCATTGCCCATTCAACCTTCTGATAGTGTACATGTCTCTTCTACAATACTGAGAATGCACTGGAATCCCAATTGCCTAGGCTCTGCTGGCCTAGGGAAATATGAAAGAATAGAAGGAAAAGGTCAATAGAAATGATAGAAGTACCAGGTACTATATATAGTTTACATAATATAAATATTTCACAAGAAGTCCACTGTAAATATTAGAAATTACTTTGATCAGCTATGGCTGGGATTAGAGGAAGATTTGCACGAATGGGTTGAGAGTTCTTGAGGGTGACCAGATGCCTGTGATCCCAGAAGGGAACAATGTTGCTTCTCTCCTCTCTCCAGGCAGAGATGGAAGGATGCCTGAAGATGGGCTGTTGTGTCAAAGAGTCACAAGAAGGTATGGCCCATTATTCTCAGCCTGTCTTTCTGGCTTCCATGAGGAAAAATATTCCTCTGCCTCAGCTCAAGCCTCACCAGCAAAGAAGGCAACCACCCTTCAAATACTCATTGTCAGAACTTGGGCAAATGTTGTTTCTTTTAAGCCTGGGTCTTGTCCTCTGCAGGATGAGCAGGTTCTCCCCTGTGATCTCTAAAGCCCCTTCTAGGTCTAGAATTTGATTATTCTTTTTATCCAGGGACTTGCCCTCTAAAATAACTCACAGAATTATTAGTTTTTAATATCCCATGAGAAATGAAGGACAATTATGGTTCACCCTCCTTAAGGATGAATAAAGAAAGAAGGAGGAATTAATTTTGTACTTTACACATAATAACATAGCATTAATGAAATAACCAGAAATAGATTACAAGTCCACAGACGACTTGACTTCAAGTCAGTTTAGCATATAGCTTTAGCAAAGCACGTGCTGTAAAAGGTGAGAAGGGACGTCAGAGTCAGGGAGGCAGGAACCTGAATTTCAGCCCCACCTCCATGTGAGCTCAGCTTACCTTCCTCCTTGTTTGGAAAGAGAGAGACTCTGTACAACTCAGAGTTTTTGCAGAACTGAAATTATTAAGCTAAATAACTAGTATGATGTCTGTTGTGTAGTAGTTCTCCCATTATCACCCTCCATTTTTCTGTTTATCTTCATTTCACTAGATTTTCTAGGGACTTATCCAGAAAAACTTTGATTTTTGTAATAGTCTTTGTCCATTATTATATTCTGACTGTGTGCCTGACACCATGCTAATCCTTTCCCTGAATTTCCTCTTTTAATATTTACAGAAACTCCCGGAGGTAGACACTGTTCTTGTTACCAACATTTTCTAAATAAAGCAGCTCTGTGTTTCAAGATGTATTATTCCCCAAGGTCACACAACTAGTGGCCCCAGGAATTTGAAAAAACTTACTTAAGTACCAAAGTCCATGTATTCAGCCACTACGTTGTAATTTATTATTTCCTATCTTGAGAGGCATAGAGTAAGACCTTCATTCTTTTTCTTGGTGTTAAAAAATATCAAATTAGTAATCAACTGCACTGTCAGCTCTGGTTTTGTAACCTAAAACTAAGAAGGTTTTAGTTTAGACACTGAATATTCATGAGTGAAAAATGCCCAGATAATCTTCTGGCTCTTGACTTTTAGGTCATATTTCCGGTAGCTGTAGTCACTGTACAAAGCACATGCATTCCAAGGCTTAACTGTTGTTGCTATTTTTAATTCCTGACATCACATCCACTAAAAGAAATACAAAAAATAAAAAAAATTTTAAAAAGGACCTAATAGAAAAAAAAGGGGTGTGGCAATAGGAGTTCTCTTGTGGTGCAGTGGGTTAAGGATCCGGCATTGTCTTTACGGCAGCTCAGGTCACTGCTCAGGCAGGGGTTTGATCCCTGGCCTGAGAACTTTTATATGCTGCAGGTGCAGCCAAAAAAAAAAAAAAACACTTAATAAAAGAAATACACATTTCTTTTGAAGATAGAGAGATAGAAAGAGGTTGCAATACAATTAGTAACTCTGCCAGAAGGAGACTCTTTGGAAAGTGGCTGCATATTGAGTTTAACAAACAGTTATGTATTTTCTATCATTGGTATTATTTTAAGTAGTAATTCTTACATGCAGAAATGAAGGTGTAAAACACATGTGAGTTGAAAGGTTTTTTTCTGAGATGTGCATTATTACTTGAGGACTTTGGAGTAAGTTTCCTTCTTTACCAGAAAAAACATTAAAACGGTTTGATTTTGCCTAAGACTGTTCTGCATTAAATTAATGGATATATTTTCTTTAAATGTAACCTTTGCTTAATTAGAGGAGAAACTATCATATAAGGGCAAGCATATCATGGCATGTACCATGATAATGTGTGCTTTAGCATCAGACAAATGTAGTTTCACCCCCAACTTATTGAGTGGCCATGAAATTTCATATATAAAATTAGCACAATTATTCTTAATGTTGTTGGGAGAATCAAAAAGGGCTTCAGGTTGAATTTGGGAGTTAGGCACACATTACCACTACTCTCTCCTGTGACCCCATCAAAATGGGAGCAATAGAGTAAAATCACATAAACTCTCAAGGGAAAAGAGGATGAGAAATGGAAGGACAGCAGATGAGGGATATCAACACACTTTTTGGAAGAGGAAAAGGGGGAGAAAAAGTGGCAAATTACAGCAGAGAAAGTTAAATGCTACGTGTTCAAAGAAGGGTGAGAAGCAAGCAGATTGTGTCAAAGAACTCCAGAAAGACCCAGAAACTAGAGGCACAGTTGGGGAGTGTGCTAAACACAAGATGATTTATTAAGAGCCTTTTCAAGGAATACTTAGACCTATAAATCTAACCCCTCCCCCAGAGTGAAGTGACTGCCCCTCTCCCACCTCAACATGAGAAGAGAAATAACTTCTCTAATACTGTTAAAATGTCAATACCACCCAAAGTAGTTTCTAGATTCAATGCAGTCTATCAAAATCTCAATGACTTTTTTTTTGAGAAAAAGAAAATCCACCTAAAATTCATGTGGAATCTCAGAGGATCTTCAAATAGCAAAAACAATCTTGAAAACAAAGAAAAAAGTCGGAGGGCTCACACTTCCTGATTTCAAAACTTACTATAAGCTATGGTAATCAAAACAGTGTGGTACTGACATAAAGACAGATATATACTCCAACGTAATTTAACAGAGAGGTTCAAAACAAACCCTCACACACATGGTTTCTGAAAAGGGTGCCACGATCATTCAATGGGGAAAAGGGCAGTCTTTTAACAAGCGGTGTTGAGAAAATTGGGTATCCACAAAAAATTAATGAAATTAATTGAGCCCTTACCTTACACCATATCCAAAACAGATCAAAGATCGAAAGTAACAGCTAAAACTGTAAAACTCAGAAAAGCCAACAGTTTTTTTCCAACACACAGGGGGAAATTTTCATGATTTTGGATTTGGCAATAATTTCTTTTTTATGACAGTAAAACACAGGCAACAAAAGGAAAAATAGACAAATTGGACTTTGTCAAATTAAAAAGAAAACTTTTATGTATCAAAGGACACTATTACAGAGTAAAAAGGCAACCCACAAAAATGGGAGTAAATATTCGCAAGTCACATATATAATAAGGAATTAATAACCAGAATATATAAGGAACTTCTAAAATTCAGCAACAAAAATAAACAAACAACCCAATTAAAAAAAGGCAAAATACCTCAATAGCCATTTCTCCAAAGACGATAAACACCTGGTCAATAAGCACATGAAAAGATACACAACATCATTAATCATTAGAGAAATGCAAATGGGAACCACAATGGTGTACTATTTCACACCTTTTGGAATGGCTGTGACTTAAAAAAAAAGAAAGCAAAAACAGAAAACAAATGCTGGGAGGATGTGGAGATATCGAAACTCTTGTGTGTTGTTGGTGGTGGCCATGTAAAGTGCTACAGCCACTGCAGAACACAATGCAGGAATTCCTCAAAAACTAACATAAAACTACTACATGATCCAGCAACTCCATTTCCAGGTATATCCCCAACATAACTGAAAGAATGGTCTTCACCAGATATTTACGCCCTCATGTTCAAGGCAGCATTAGTCATAACTGCTACGGCAGAAGCAAGCCATGCATCCATTGACGGATGAATGGATAAACAGAATATGGTATACATGCAATAGAATATCATCCAAGTTACCTCTATAAAATTTTAAATACAACTCTTGGAACTCCTCCTCTCCCACAGGAAAGAAAGAAAGGAAGAAAGAAAGAAAGGAAGGAAGGAAGGAAGGAAGGAAAGAAAGAAAGAAAGAAAGCAAGCCACAATAGGAGCCAATAGTCACAGACATAGAGAACAGATTTGTGGTTGACAAGCGGGGTGGGGGGAAATGAGTAGGATGCACTGAGAGGTTGGGGTTAGTAGATGCAAACTATTACATTTAGAATGGATAAATAATAAGGTCCTGTGTATAGCACAGGGAACCATATCTTACCTCCTCAGATAGACTATGATGGAAAATAACATTAAAAAAAGAATGTATCTATAAATAAGATGGAGTCACTTTGCTGTACAGCAGAAATGGCACAACATTGTAAATCAGCTGTACTTTAAGAACAAAGGGAAAAAACAATAGGAATCAAACTACATAAAATAGAATCAGCAGAAACATCAGACAGTAGTAGAAACAGCTCTGTAGCTCCAGACATTGCAATTATTAGACATAGACTTTAAAAATAACTGCTCTTATTATGGTCTAGGAGATAAACCACAGGATTGACTATTTCTGCACAGAACTGGAAAAATAAGTCCTTAAAAAGAATGAAGTATAATTATAGAAAAAAATTTAAAATAATATAATAACTAAAATGAAGAACTCGGTGTTAGGTTTTACATATTGTTAGGAAAACTTGAAGAGAAAATTAGTGAATTACATAGAAGATCAGGAGGAACATATCCAGAAGAAAACATAAAAGAATGGAAAACACTAAAGAGAGGTTAAAAAATACTGGGAAAACTGTTACAAGTCATAACATACATAATGGCTTTGAACTTTCCAAGATGAATGGAAAGCATCAATTCACAGATTCAAAAATTCCAAAGAAAATCCAAGGGAAAAGCTAAAAAGACATCCACACCTTAAAATACCAGAGTGACACTGGGGGCCAAGGAAGAGAAGGATAGAGAGAGAAGGGAGAATAAAAGGCAAAAAGAAGAAATCGCAGAAGGAGTAGTCAGAAAAACTACGTTCAAAAGAACAACAAAGCTTAAAGTTAACAGGATAATATCTTCAATGTTCTAAATCCTGTTCTGTAGCAAAAATATCCTTCAAAAACGAAGGTGAATTAAATATACTTTAGGACAAACAAAAACTGAAATAATTTATTACTAGCAGAACTGACCTACAGAGAAAACTAAAGGGCATTCTTTGTGCAGAAGACTTATTCCAGATAGAAAGTTTAAGATGCAGAAAGAAATGAAAATAATAAATATATAGACAAACCAAAATAAATATTGACTGTATGTTTTTATTTTCAGAAGGGTTATATTGTAGGCAGAATTAAAACTGCAGAAGAGAATAAGCTGAATTAAAGTGTTCAGATGTCCTTGAATTGCCTGGGAAGAAGATAAAAGTGCAGAGTAATGTTCAACTCTGATGAGTCAGGATGCATGCTATGATTTCAGGAGGAATTGCTAAAAGAATTATAAGAGTGCATACCTTCTACACCGCCAAAAAAAAGTTAAAAAAAAATTTTTTGGGCCTTTTGCATTTTCCTAGGGCCTCACTCCTGGCATATGGAGGTTTCCAGGCTAGGGGTCTAACAGGAGCTGTAGCCGCCAGCCTTTGCCACAGCCACAGCAACGCGGGATCCGAGCCACGTCTGCAACCTACACCACAGCTCATGGCAACGCTGGATCGTTAACCCACTGAGCAAGGCCAGGGATTGAACCCGCAACCTCATGGTTCCTAGTCGGGTTCGTTAACCACTGAGCCACGATGGGAACTCCTGAAATAATTTTTTAATTCAAAAAAAGTTGAGAGGTGAAAGAATATGGAATAACTAAGAAAACAGATATTAAATAGGTTACAGAATTATATTCAAATGTAATATACAAGTGTAATATTTGTATGTTACAGTCAATATAAAAGAATAATAACTAAAATTAAAAGACAATGCTTACAAGTATGATAAAAAGTCTATGCAATTTAGGGAAGACACATCTAAAACACAAGGATACAAAGAGATTGAAAATAAGTTAATATGAAAAATATTTTATGTAAACATAAGCTAAAATGAAATAGCAATATTAACATCAAAGTGGACTTCAGGCATTAACATTACTAGATAGGAGGAGAAGCACTTTAAAATAATAAAATACCTGATTAACCCAGAATATATATTAAGTCTAAACATGTATGTATGTAATAACAGCATTACAACACATACAAGAAAAAGTGGGAGAAATATAAGGATAATTAGACAGTTAGTGGTAAATGATAAAACAAACAGGCAAAATACCAATAAAAATTTGGATATGAATACACAATAAGCAAATTAGATCTAAAGAACGTCTATAGAGTACTGCATCCAACAATCGCACAATGAGCATTATTTTCAAGGGCAGATGGACCACTTAACAAATACTGATCATATATTGAGTCATATAAAACAAGCCTCTACAAATTACAAAATATTAAAGGCATACAGTGTCTTCTCTGACCACAAAGCAATTAAGATAGGAATACATTTTAAAATATAGTTATCAAAGCATTACATGTATTGAAATAAAGTTTATAAATAATCTAAAGGTAAAGAAAAGAAATGCAGTAAGGAATTAAAATCAAGTTGAAATTTAAGAGAAAAGAATAATAAAAACAGAAAATATTTCAAGCTAAATGATAATGAAATATTCCATATCAAAACTTGTGAGAAAAAAGACACGCATAACATGAAATTTTCAGCTCTAAATGCTAAATAATAAGAGGTAGTGACATCAATAAATCAGAAAAATAACAGCTGGAGTTCCCATTGGGGTGCAGTGGTTAACAAATCGACTAGGAACCATGAGGATGCGGGTTTGATCTCTGGCATCTCTCAGCGGGTTTAATGATCCAGCGTTGTCCTGAGCTGTGGCGTAGGCTGCAGATGCGGCTCAGGTCTGGCGTTGCTGTGGCTATGGCTGTGACTGGCAGCAACAGCTCCGATTATACCCCTAGCCTGGGAACCTCCATATGCCGCGGGTGCCACCTTAAAAAACAAACAGAAAAAAAAAAAAGAAAAGAAAAATAACAGCAAAATGCACAAGAGTGGAAAAGGTGTAATAAAGAGCAAAAATTGGCAAAATAAAAAGTAAATATACAAATAGAGTCGACAAGCCCAATGCTGCTTTCCCAAGCTGATTTTAAGTAAAGCATATTGTACATACAGAAAAGCACACACATGAGTAACTGTACAGCTCCGTGAATTCTAGACAAGGTGAACTTCCTTGTAAGCAACACCCAGATCAAGAGAGTACGCTCCGCATGTCTGATGCCCTGTCATGCTCCTGACCAATACTGCTCCCTCAAGAGAAACTACTGGCCTGAACTCTGACAACATGAATTATTATAGATTAATGGTCATGGATTTTTATTTATATTAATGGATAACAATTCACTATGTAAGATGAATAAAATTGATGTATCCCAGGGACAGGGTTATAAAATTAAAAAAAAAGAAAGTAAGTACAAAAATATCCAATGCCAAGAATAGGAAAGTCAATATCACCATAAATCCCACAAAATAAAGGTAATAAATTAATATTATTAAAGTCTTGCATAGGATAGGAAATTATTTTTTAAGTTCTGTCTTAAGAAAAGAGAAACAAGGAAAAGGAGAAATCAGAATAATTCTTAAACTATGAATGAAATTAAATACGAAATTTAAAACTTTCATGACAAATCTCAAGGGCCATATGACTTCAAAGGGAATTCTTCAAACATTTATGGATGGAATAAGTTCCAATCTTATGTAAACTCTTTCAAAATATAGGGAAAGAGGAAATAGTCTCCAATTTATTTTATAAATCAAACATACCTATGTTACCAAAACTTGACAAGAATATTATTAGAAAGAAAAAGTATTAGCTAAAGTCATCATGTTTATCAATGCAGAAATCCTAAATACAATATTAGCAAACCATATTCAGTGAAGTATAAAAAGTGATAATATGACAAAATTAACTTTATTTTCTCCCAAGAATGCAAATAAAGTTGAACAGTAGAAAAAAATTAATATTATCAGTAAATGAATATAGTAGATTGACTTATTGATCTCAACTCTTTACTCACGAATAAGGATTAGTACACATCTACATTCTTGCCATTGCCACCCTGTGAACTTGGCCTTGTGACTTATTTTGACCAATAAGATATTAGTACATGTGATATAAGGAAAATACTTAAAATGTGCTTGAATAGCTAGACTAGCCCTCCTGCATATCTGCCATCATCATGTTCAGAATGTGTCCTCAAGAAGCTTGCTGGTCCCAGAATGGACACACGAGGAACAGACTTGAGCTCAATCCACAGCAAGCTCTGAGACCAGCAAAGCCCAACAGGGCCGGGTCTAAGTCAGCTGTTCAATTGTCATAAGCCACCGAGGTTTTTTGTGGTCTGTCACACAGCGCTATTATGACAATGACTGATTGATATAACACATGAAAAGGATTTGGTAAAATCCAACATTTTGTTATAAAAACTCTTAGCACACTGAAAGTTGAAGAGAACTTTCTTAATTAGACAAAGAATGCCTACAGACTCCTAGAGCTGATATCATACTTAATGATATGTTTGGATAAGTAGAAAATCCAGAACCATCTGCAGATAAGTTACTAGAATCAATGATGAATTTGGGAAGATTGCTGGATACAAGGCCTCTATATAAAAACAAATTATATTTCCTTATACCAGCAGCCCAGGTAGAAAATATATGTAATACCAGTACCATATGCTATCAATATCTTTAGAAAGATAAATTTTTAACAAGAGATTATTTGCAACAGGATCAAAACAGTTATTGGGAATTAATATTTTAAAATAGTTTTCAAGACTTCTAGAAAAATTTAATAATACCATGTTAAGAAGGATAATGAAACCTAAATAGAGAGATCAGATGGTATTCATGAAATGGAAGACTCAATATTGCAAATATCTTACCCAAATTGATATATAGATTCACTGCAAACCCATAAGAATCCGAAGATACCATTTCTGTGTTTATGCATGTGTGAGACATACTTCAAAATTGCTACTGCAATAAGAATGGGGGAATATTTGCTCTACTGAATACGAAGACATAAAAAGTTATGTTGATTAACGTAAGAGTAGAATTGTTGCATGGAAAGACAGACCAGTGCAACAGGATCAGAAGCCCAGAAACAGAAGCATGTATGCATGAACACTTGAATTATAATGAAAGTAACAGCACAGACCAGAGAATAAGGACAGATTTCAATGAATGACTCTGCAATAATTGTGTACTCTTATTTTTAAAAAACTTGACCTTGACCTCACATCATCTATAGTATCCATTTCTAGTGAATTTTAACCTAGATGTGAACAGAAACCAATCAATCACAGAATCATTTATCATCAAGAAAATAACAGGTAAACCACAGTAAATTACCACTGCACACCCCTAGAAGGGCTAAATTTAGAAAGACGGGTCTAAGTGTTGATGAGGAGCAACTGGAACTTTCGCATTGTTGGATCGAGTGGGAACTGGAGCAACATACTGGCAAACACTTTGAAATTCTTTACTAAAGTGAAGCTATGCTGACCCTATGACCCAGAAATTACACTCATCGGTATATGTCTAACATAAAATATCCATCAACAGTAAAAAGGATTCACACGTTGTAGCATATTTACACAGTAGAATACTATAAAAATAAAAATAAAAATGAACTTACATGCAGCACGGATGAATTTCTCAAATATAATGTTGAGCAAAAGATTAAAAATAACATACGCATTATAATTCCAGCTATATTGTTTTTTTAAAAAAGGCAAAACTTAGCTGTACTTTTAAAGAATGCCTGATGTATAGCTGTAAAGAAAGCAAGGCCGCAGACATCTCCAAGGTCAGGAGAGTAGTCACATTTATGGTGGGAAGGGCGGTTGCGTCTGGGGAGGAGTACCTGTGAGGGTGCTGGGTCAGCTGGCATCATTCTATTTATGATCTAGACCGGTGGGTACAAGGAGCTTAATAATTCATTAAGATGGGAGTTCCCGCCGAGGTGCAGTGGAAACGAATCCAACGAGGGACTATGAGGTTCTGGGTTTGGTCCCTGGCCTCATTCAGTGGGTTGAGGATCCCGCGTTGCCACGAGCTGTGGTGTAGTTTGCAGACACGACTCGGATCTGGCATTGCTGTGGTGTAGGCCAGCAGCAACAGCTCTGATTAGACCCCTAGTCTGGGAACCTCCATATGCTGTGAGTGCAACCCTAAAAAGACAAAAGACAAAACAATAATAGTAATAGTAGTAGTAGTAGTAGTAATAATTCATTAAGATGGACATTTATTATTTATAAACTTATTCTCATGTGTTGTTTTACATTTCTTAAACAATTTTAAAAGAGAAAAAAACACAGAATAAAAAATATTTCTTAGAAAATCAAAATGTAGTTTCAAAAAACCCCCAAAAGCCCAGCAAGATAAAGTCCAATATATTTTCTGAGAAGACGAAGTAGAGAACAGAAAATAAATAAGATAGAGTGTGAATTAAATGGTTAGTAGATTCAAAAACAGAAAAAAAGAAAGCGGACGGGAACATTACTAACAAGGAAACAATAAAAAAAGAAAAGATTTTCCAGAATGGGAGGACAGTTTTTTAGACCACATGGACCCTTATCAAAGAGCCCACAACAAGGCATATTACCGTGAAATTTTAGACAGAACATGAGACAGGAGGAAAAGATTATAAGTCTTCCTGGAAACAAACAGACAAGGTGGGTTTATATAAAGGATCAGGGACCAGAACTTCGTTGTACTTAGCAGCAGCAATGATGGAAGTCTTTTAGTTTCCTAGCCATTATTACCAGCTTCTAATTCCACCCCTGCCTGCCTTGTCAATCAAGTGGGAGAGCAGAACACAAACTTTTAGACCCGTGAGGTCTCAGTTTGTTTCCTGGAGGCTTTCTCAGAAACTGAACTACATGCGTCCTAAAATGGGTTGATGAGAAAGGATAGGTTATCTGACGCAGAAGAGAAAGGACTCCAGACGGTGAAGTGAGAGCGATTTCAGGGGGAGGTTGAAGGGGAGAGCCAGGCTGCCATCAGTGCTGAGAGAGAAAAAGACGGATCTGACAGGAGGTGGACATAGGGTCCTGGGAGCCTGTCGGAAAAGAAACCAGGAGCTGGCAGATTTCCTAACTGGTGACTGGTGAGTGTATTCAGGAATTCTAGGACTTTTAGGACTGTAAGATTTAACGATAGTATATAGAAAATTAAGCAGAGGCAAAAAAGGGTAATTATTAACTCCAGGAAAAACAAACATATGCAAGAAAAATGTAACGGTGAAAGAAAATAATTAGTATAGACCTAATCAAATAATGTATGAAACTATGTTGAAAGGTGGAAGGAAGGGAAATGAGTGTGGTTCATTTCCACTGAGCCACGACAGGAACTCCTGTTTGCTCTCATAATTATATACTGTATATTTTTTCCTTATCTCACTTCCAAATTTATTTAAGGTGGCTTACAATGGTACATAAGACATCAACATAGCTTCCATTAAAAGTCTGGACAAAAGCAAAGAGCAAATAACTTGCACTAACTGATTCTGGATTTTCCCATATTTTCCGAAGTTCCAGAAGTTCCCATTGAAGATACTTTTTCTCTCTCATGGGCATGATTTTTATCAGGAATTATGCATTTAGATACATGGATATAAGAGAAAGTAGATCCCAAAGAAACAAAAATATGAGCAAAGCCTCAAGGAGACCTGTGGCAAAATGAAGTCATCAGACCATCCAGAGAAACAGCTCACCCACCGGGAGTAACGGGCAGGGAGAGGAGTCCCCTAGAGTCGTTTCACAAACAGCCTGGAGCTCAACCTCAGGAATCCCATCCCCGGGGAATAGGAAGTGAAGGGTTTCGAGAAAGGAGCTTGCATTATTCAAGCAATGTCTAAAATATTAATCTGACTTTGGTCCTTATTAACTTCATAATCCAACATATAACAGTCATCACGGTAAAATCCAAGCAAACCGTTTTAGTGAAAGGCAACAGAAATATAAACTAAAATGAAGGTAAGGAAATCAAGTTCTTCTGGTCATAGGATTGACCGTGCATAGCAGGCTGGCGATCAGTCATTTTCAGAAGGTCTAAAATATATGTATCCTTTGGGTAACTTAACGCTGAGCATCAAAGGGAAATATTTCAGGACCTCAGAGCTCTTGACTCATTTTTCACATCATTTCCCATGGTGCAAATAAATTTAATGAAAAGAGAGAGAGCCAGTGTTCCTGAGAAACGACTTTCCTTTTTCACCTTTCTTGCAATCAAGGTTGAAGTCACCCGGAAGGCATTAACCCTGCAGGTTCTGATGACCTGGGGCTCTCACTAGTCCACCTAGTCCTGGGCGGCTGGTTGAGTTTGCGTTTACACTTCGCTATAATATCAACCCAGCACTGGAACAGAAAACCCCTGAAGACGTGGACATTTACCACCCTGAGGGGTGATTTCCTCTGTCCCTAATTTCCTTGGAGTAAACAGGGAAGTGATGGTAGCTAAAACCTCAGCACGGAGTGGCAAAACTTTTTTTTTTTAATTTTCTTTTCTATAACATTTTCCAGAGGTTCACAAAATAATAGAAGGTTCAGAGGCTTGATGAGATGACCTAGAAAAAAAGACGTTCCCAATCACTAACGTGAAACCAAAACTATTTTTTTCATTAAAATTTTTTTTATTAAAATATAGTTGATTTACAATGTTGTGTCAAATATTTTCAATGTAGGAAGTATAAAAGAGAACAGAAAGGAAATGGTGTAGGGTCCGGTTATAATATCTGTATTGCCAAACCTATAGGTGAGGAGAAATCTAAATATAAAACTAAACAGATGCATGTTTGTTGATTTAAAAGTAGAGGGTGGTTCAAGATAAGTAAGACTGGCTACAGACTATATCCCACCTTAAGGTGAATGTTAACTTGGACCTGAATACTGTGTGTCCTTGCTCCAGAATGTCATCCCACAGCTTTCCTTCCAAGAACAATTTTTTTTTCTTCTGGAAATAGCCAGTATGTCTTTTTTTTTTTCATGGAATTCCTCACTTGAATGCCTGCGCTACATTCTGTGCTTTCTGAGTCAGAATCCCAAGGCGAAGGGAACAGCCCTACATACTTTGCTCTCCAAAGTTGACTCTCCAACAATTCTCCAGGGTTGGCTGAGAACATCCCAATGGCAGTATTTGATTTTCAGGCTCTAAAAGCCTGTTTCGTTTTTTTTAGCCAATACTTTCCTTCCCCTCTAAATTACAAAAGAATCCGCTTTTCTCTCTCAAATTTCGCCTGGGTATTTTTCAAAAGCAAATGAACTCTGAGGCAGGAGAGGAGCCAAAAGGCCACGCGTTTCAGTGAAAGGGTTTTATCTGCCTAGTAAATGTTAAATTCAAGGTAAGATTTCAGGGGAGAATAAAAACATTTCTTTTGCTGTACAGTAGGACCTTATTTCATATTCTATTTGGCTTCTCTCTCTTCTTCTTCTTGGTGAGTCTGGCCAGAGCTTTGTCAGTTTTGCTTACCCTTTCAAAGAACTGGATCACTATACCGTAGAGCAGACATTGATGCAATGTTGTAAATCACCTCTACTTTAATAAAAAAATCGAATATAAAAACTAAAAAAATAAAAACGGAAATAAAAAGAATTTGTTTACCAAGTTTCTTCCAGAGGAGGGAAAAAACTGAACAGCTATTAAAAACAAAAAACAAAACAAAGCAAAAAAAAATTAAAAAAAAATTTTCTGACATGCTAAAGCACTGGAAGTAGACATTTCATTGCAAATACACGTTGCATCTTTCAGTGACACTTTAAAGAAATAAAGAAAAGGGAAGCTGTGTTACTCCTAGAGCTCAACTCAGCCTGCTGTACAATAAAAGGCTGAACGTGGGGGAAAGTGTGCTGAGGTTGGAAACCTATTACTAATTCAGGAGCAAATGCATTAGGAGGCGTTTCAGAGCTGCAGTCCCATCAGATACTATCAAAGAGCTGCACAAGGAGACAGCCTCTTCATAATTCATGGGGCAATTCCACGTTCTTTGCGGGGGAGAAGATTTCTTATCAATAGAAGTGTGTCCTTGTGAGTGAATTGTGAGGAATAGCAATTAGGTGCTGGACTGCTTAATTCTTCAGATATTCTTAGTTAAGTCATGAAAATGTGTAGCTGATCAAAATCAGATTTCAGCGTCTTCTTGCAGTGTCATTCTTCAGTAGCCCCAGTCTTGCTAACGTGGCTTAACGCAAAGTAAAATTTGTTAGGAATTTGTTTGATGTTCATATTAGCACTAAGACCCCTCAGAAGAAAGCACTCAAGTATCAATGCTTCGGTCACCCACTCCCACCCCTCATAATACTTCTAACTTGGATATAAGAAATGCAACGATTATTCTTTATTCAGTATTTTAATATTCTCTTCTTTTTGACTTACAATAAAAATAATTTCCAGCTAATACTACCGATAAAATCAAGTGAATTCACTTACAATCGTCTATGTATTTAAAGATGTTAAAAAGAAAAAGGACTTGGGTTTTAGATTGGGATTTATTGCCTATGCGATTTCTAAAAAATTGTTACTACCGAGAGTAACTGAGCTTTCAATGTACACTTGCTGAAATTCAGCTCAGTACTTTCAGCATCAAAGAACATAGTCTCATATAACATTAGTCCAGTTCACAGGGCAAAAAAGTAAAACTTTTAAATGGGAAACAATGAAAAGTGTACGTAATCTCTGAGCTTTTTAAAAAACCCTAAATATTAGGTCTTCTGTTAATTGTGAGATAAAAGGACTTATTCCTTTTCTTAATGTAGGAATAATTCTAGGAAACCAAAAGGAGCTTAGAAAAGAAAACACTTAAGGGAAAATAGTCTTCCAAAAATTTATTTTGGGGAATATTTCACTGGGACATACCCAAATCCCTTTTTATTTCCAAGAATGTATATTTTAGATTTCTAAAATTAGAATTTTTTGGAAACAGACATCAAAATTAATGAATGTGATATACAGTCACCAGAAAAATGAGGTCTCTAAGATTTATTTACACTCAGAAATGAAAAGCAAGCATGATAGGAAGTTTGGGCCATAGATTTTTTTGCGGGGGCACCCAGTGGCGTGACCTAGAAATGGCCAGAGCAAAAGACCCATGATTTTAGGGGAGAGAGATTTCCCAAGTAAATGGAATTAGCAATGCCTCCTTTTCTACCAAAAATGCAGAAAGAATCAAAATCCTGGTGTCATGCAAGAGGCCAGATGTCAGCACCCCAGAAGAAACAACAGTTTTAGGAAGAGATACCCAATGATTAACATTGGTATAGTTTACTGTCCAAGTCCAAAAAGCCACTGGAAAAGCTGAATCTGACTAGGAGGGTGATTGGTCCGAAGATGGAGCTACAACAGTAGAGCAGACCTTAGGTTAGGATGCTTTAGGGCGAGGACCAGAGATTCAAGACCTGGATTTGGGATGTATTCAATTTTAGAGTAAAGGAAGGTGCCAGAGACAGACTTCTCCACGGCTTTTAATTCAATGGACATTTAATTCTCAGTATAGAGATTTATTTAGAAAGTTGATTTTGTTTCTTGATATTGGGTACGAAGAATTTCTAAGGCTTTGTGTTCATCTCTAAGTTGCTTTAGGCTTAAAAATGACGTGATATTTCACACAGACTCCCACGAGCTCAGTGTAGTAAATAATTTAACACTGTTCAGCCAGGCAGGGTTTTTATTTTTAAATTGAAGTACACTTGATTTACAATATTGTATGTTTCAAGTGTACAAGATAGTGATTCACAATCTTGAAAGTTTATATTCCATTTACAGTTATTATGAAATATTGACGATATTCTCTGTGCTCTACAATATATCCTTTTAGCTTATATATCGATATCTAGTAGTTTGTTGTAGTCTAGTAGTCTCAGTTTTCTTTCCTTACCTTACTCTTCACACCTGCCCTCTCCTCATTGATATCCACTAGTTTTTTTTTTAATATCTGTGAGTTTGTTTCTTTTGTGCTATATTCACTAGTTTGTGTTACTTTTTAAATTCTACAGATAAGTGATATCATATGGTATTTTTCTTTCTCTACCTGATTTATTTCACTGAGCATAATATCCTCCAAGTCCATCCATGCTGTTGCAAATGGTAAAATTTCACTCTTTATCTTTTCTATCAGAGTTTTTCCGCCTCTATTCATGATCACATCTAACACTGAGCAGAAATTTCTTCCCAAGGCAAGATCACTCTCTGTTTCTTTATCTTCCCCACAGGTTTTGAGAATAGAATTAATTTTTTTTAAATTGAAACAGTCAAAAGATTGCTGACTTGATACAGTTTTGCGTGTTTGAGTTGTAATGGTATTGGTTCCTCCAAGACATTTTCTGCATCTGATTGAAGATAAGCTCATGGCTCAGCTAATATTACCAGATTCTAATAGAATGCCTTGAAAAATCTGAAGCCCTCAGAGGACAATGATGATTTCAAATCCCATATTTAAGACTTAGTTACTGGAGGTCCCGTCATGGCGCAGTGGTTAACGAATCCGACTGGGAACCATGAGGTTGAGGGTTCGATCCCTGCCTTGCTCAGTGGGTTAAGGATCCGGCGTTGCCGTGAGCTGTGGTGTAGGTTGCAGACGCGGCTCGGATCCTGTGTTGCTGTGGCTGTGGCGAAGGCCGGTGGCTGTAGCTCCTGTTAGACCCCTAGCCTGGGAACCTCCACATGCCGCAGGTGTGGCCCTAAAACGACAAAAGGCAAAAAAAAAAAAAAAAAAAGAGTTACTGAAGCCCTCAGAGGACAATGATGATTTCAAATCCCATATTTAAGACTTAGTTACGAAATAAAAATCATGCAAATCCCTAATAAGGTGATTGCACTTGTGGCCTTACACCCATGTGCCCACAGCAGTAAATCAAAGACAGTTTCACCACTTGGCAATGGAAGGCTAGCTCTCATTCTGTTTGTACTGAATACAACAGATAGCCACCTGTACCTAACCTCTGGAAGAGATTAGTCTTTCTGAAGGAAGGATGATAGAAGGGCCATGTAGCCAGAGGTTGGGTCTCTCAGACTGGGGACAGGAAACTGCCACCTGGGAGAAAGAGGGAATTTAGAGAGTGCAGTAGTTGGCAAATCCAGAGTCCATAAAGGAAATGTAAGGGTCAAATGCTTATGTGGGGGGGGATGGGGGGGGATGGGGAGGGAGGTTGGGGGGTGGTGTTGGATGGTGGAGGTAAAAGTGGAGCCCAGTCAAGATGCAAGCTCAAATTTGAATTTGGGAAGTAAGAGGATGTGAACGAGTGGTCAGACATGGGGGTCCCAAGCTGCTTTCTGGAGAACTGCTTCCTGGAAGTCTTCTTTGATTTCCCTAGCTAGGTCTTCTCCTTTAAATCTCCCTATTAGCATCTTTTTACGGCACAACGAATTCTGTACTTTATGATCTCCTGAGGGTATATTCACCTTGTCAAGTTCACAGGGACTTTCACCCTGCGTCTTGGTAAGGAAATAAGAAAACAGATGTTTACCACCTGCTAGGCAGTAGGCACCAGTGGCCTTTATGCATTATTTCTATCTGTCTTTTTCTTTTTCTTTTCTTTTTAGAGATGCACATGGCATATGAAAGTTCCCAGGCTAGGGGTCAAATCGGAGCTGTAGCTGCCCGCCTATGCCACAGCCACAGCAACGTGGGATCCAAGCCACATCTGCAAACTGCACCACAGCTCACGGCAACGCCAGATCCATAACCCACTGAGTGAGGCCACGGATCGAACCTGTGCCCTCATGGATGCTAGTCAGATTCATTTCTGCTGAGCCACAACAGGAACTCCCTAAGCATTACATCTTTAAACAATTTATGCAACTGACAGATAAGGAAACTGAGGCTCATGATCACTGAACAAACAAGCCAGGGAGGAGCCAGGACTGAGTTCGTACCCCACCCCATGGTCTGCCTCTCACAGCATCATCAGCCTGCTTGTCATGGACCAGTGATCCCTGTTTGGGGATCCTCTCTGTTCATGCTCTTGAAACAAGAGGAGACCCTCAAGCCACACTTCACTCCTGCATGCTCCAGGGTGAATGCTCCACCTTGTGCATTATTCAACCCTGGCTTCTTCATTTACCTCTTTTCAGAGTTTTACTACAATCTTCAACCAGGAAAGCCAACGCAAGAGTAAGGAAGTTCTCTGGAGAAATTTTGTAGATAGAAAGTATTTGCTTAAGTTAGTTTTATAGAGTACATTTCTGGTTTCAAAGAAGTTTTGAATTTCTTATTTTGAAGGCGTCTAAAAGATTATCTGTAGTATCCATTTGCCTACCAGTTCTCATGACAGATAAAGGTGACTTATGAGCATACTCTGGGGAATCTCTGGGGTTAGAAGCCTTTTATTATTTGATGTAGAGAATATCCCGTGACTATTATTTTTAGAAATCTGTCATTTTACTAAAGAAAAGGGGGAAAAGCTAAGTATCAACAATACCTTCCTTTTTGGATTGTAGAACCTCAGGAGGTAGGTAATGAGCAAGGAATCTGCTAAACTGGAGACTAATTCCCTTCAACTTTGGTTAAAATTCTGACCCTTCCATCAAAACCTCTAAATGCAAAGTCATTAGGAACGCTCATTCCTAAACCTGCCGTGAACCCCAGATAGTCATGTTTGGGGCACAAAGGGCCCGTGAACCCCAGATAGTCACGTTTGGGCACAAAGGGCCCGTGAACCCCAGATAGTCACGTTTGGGGCACAAAGGGCCCGTGCACCCCAGATAGTCATGTTTGGGGCACAAAGGGCCCGTGCACAAGATTTGCAGCATCGCTGAGAACCTTTTTGGACTTCTCATTCTAAAAGACACTTTATCTTTGTGGCTTCCGTTATTATTACCTGACCGCAGGCTCTGTCTCCTCTGTAACTTCTCAGACAAGTAAAAACCACACTGTTGTCTTTGAATGCCAGGAAATAAAATGAAAAGTAATGAGGAGTTTCTGCCAGAGAGGTTTTGTTTTGATGCTTTCTTCCATCTTCCTTTATCTCCCCTGTAGGGAAAATTAAGGCGATATATTTATCAGCTTTTATTATCTTGATTTATAACCTTAGGTCACAATTAGTAGGTAAAACATAAAGGCGTAGATTTTTTGTCTTTTTCCCTTATCTAGAGCCGAACTGCGGCATATGGAGGTGCCCAGGCTAGGGGTCTAACTGGAGCTGTAGCTGCCGGCCTTTGCCACAGCCACAGCAATGCGGGATCCGAGCCGCGTCTGCAACCTACACCACAGATCACAGCAACGCCAGATCCTTAACCCACTGAACAAGGCCTGGGATTGAACCTGCAATCTCATGGTTCCTAGTCGGATTCGTTAACCACTGAGCCACAATGGGAATTCCATAAAGGCGTAGATTTACATGGTGTTAGTTGTGCCCTCTCCATTTCATTCTTTTCTCTTTTGCCAGAAATGAGATTCCTCCTTGCCTGTAATGGTGTATACATCTGCCAGTGTAGAGAATACATCATTTCTCCCTTGTCTTTACTTAATGCTACACTTTTCTGCATTAACTCCGACCCACACACTGTACACCCATTCAATTAGATGTAAAATGTGTCTCCCATAGTTTAATAAGTTGATTATGACAAGAGGTTGTGATGGATGACATTTAGTAGCTTCAATTGATCATCAAAAAATTTTCCTTTGCCGGAGTTCCCTTCGTGGCTCAGTGGTTAACGAATCCGACTAAGAACCATGAGGTTGCGGGTTCGATCCCTGGCCTTGCTCAGTGGGTTAAGGATCCGGCGTTGCCGTGAGCTGTGGTGAAGGTTGCAGACGCAGCTCGGATCCTGCGTTGCTGTAGCTGTGGTGTAGGCCGGCGGCTACAGCTCCTGTTAGACCCCTAGCCTGGGAACCTCCATATGCCGTGGGTGCGGCCCTACATAAAGGCAAAAAGACAAAAAAAAAAAAAAAAAACTTTCATTTGCCACCATCAATCAGGGAATTAAGAGAATAGGTAGTAAATGGACCTATTGTGAGTCTTCATTCTCTTGCACCCCTTTACATTCATTATGGTTCACAGCACAGAAAGATGGCATTCATCTAATCGTTCTTTCATTCATTCAAGGTTCATTGAGTGCCTTCTATGTGCCAGATACCAGTCAAGGTTCAGGGGCAACACCTGAGTGTCAGTCGTATGGCTGATAAGCGAGGGGCAGGAGGGATAACGGGCTCATGAACAGTCTGTCTGTGACACACGCAGAGGGATGACACCGGGCAAAGACCTCACGAGGCAGGTAAGCATATTCACCCAAATTCTAACATTGGTTAACAACGATTAATTCTGATTGATAGGATTATAGTAAATGTATATTTTGCTTTTTTTCTTTTCTCTAATTTCTCAATGATAAACACATATTGTTCATTTTATAAAATACATACTTTCAAGGAAGAAAGTCTGGGGATAGGAGAAATAATATAAACTAGGAAATACGGGTACTTAAGTTATCATGTTAGTATCAAATGGCAACACTAAAATAATTTAGCAATGAGTTTGATGCCTTTTATTCCAGAGAAGGCAGTCCATGGACTGGGGGAGTACAGTGCCCAGAAGTCCCCAGCCTCTGGAGCTGTGAGACATAAATTTCTATTGTTTATAAGCCACCCAGTCTAGTCTGTGGCATTTTGTTATAGTAGTCTAAACAGACTAAGACTCTATGTGTATAGAGAGAGAGGGGCGGTGGGGAGGGAGGAGAGAGAAAGATAGAGACGGAGATTAATCCCAGCAATCCCACTCCTGGACATACATCTGGACAAAACTTTCATTGGAAAAGACGCATGCACCCCCGTGCTCACTGCAGCTCTACTCACAACGGCCAAGACATGGAGACAACCTAGACGTCCATCAACAGAGGACTGGACTAGGATGTGACATATGTACACAATGGAGTACTACTCAACCGTAAAAACAATGAACAAAAATAATACCGTTTGCAGCAACATGGATGCAACTAGAGACTCTCATACTAAGGGAAGTAAGTCAGAAAGAGAAAGACAAATATCACATAATATCACTTATATCTGGAATCTAATATAGGGCATGAATGAACCTGACTACAGAAAAGAAACAAACCCATGGACTTGGAGAAGACACTTGTGGTTGCCAAGGGGGAGGAGGAGGGACTGGGATGTACTGGGAGTTTGGGGTTTATAGATGCAAACTATTGCGTTTGGAGTGGATAAGCAGTGAGGTCTTGCTGTATAGCACAGGGAACTATATCTAGTCACTTGTGATGGAACATGATGGAGGATAATGTGAAAAAAGAATGTGTGTGTGTGTAGGAATGGGTTACGTTGCTGTACAGCAGAAATTGAAAGGACATTGTAAATCAACTATAATAGGAAAAAATTAAAAAAAAGAATTGGCTCCCACAATTATGAAGTCTGGCACATCCAAAATCTGCAAAGTCATTGTATGTTCCAGTTCAGGTTTAAGGTTGGCTGTAGAAACAGGAGGAGTTGCTGCCCTAGTCAAAGGTCTTCGGGTAGGAGAAATTCTCTTACTTGGGGGAGGGTCAGCCTTTTGTTTTATTCAAGATTTCAGCTGATTTTATGGTATCAGGGAAGGCTTCACAGACAAATGCACTTTTGAAACATACATTTAAACTGCAGGTGGACACCAGATTGTGGAAGGCCTTGAATAAAGGACAAGCTCTTATGAATGAATGCCTTTTTTTTTTGTCTTTTGTCCTTTTAGGGCCTCACCTGTGGCAATATGGAGGTTTCCAGGTAGGGGTCAAATCAGAGCTGTAGTTGCAGGTCTATGCCACAGCCACAGCAGCACTGGATCCCAGCCACATCTATGACTTATGCTTGTGGCAACACTGGATCCTTAACCCACTGAGCGAGGCCAGGGATCAAACCCTCATCCTCACAGAGACGACATCGGGTCCTTGAGCCACAAAGGAAACTCCCATACAGGAACTTCTGATGAATGCCTTAATCAGAGCTCCAGATACTAAAAGTTAGATCAGAGAGAGAGAGTGAGGAAAGGGAAACCAAATAGAGAGATTATTGCTGGGTCCAAAGGAAGGTAAAAAGGGATCCAGCTGGATCCAACTGTGGGGACAGAAAGGAGCTGGTCGATTGAGGAGGCACCAAGGAGTGAACTGACAGAATTTAGACGCTGGCTGGATATAGTGAAGAAAGACTCAGAGGATTTTAAAGGGTTTCTGGGGATTTTAGTTTGAGAGATTTGAAGGATAGTGTCGATCTAAATGAAAGTCGAAGATAAGACTAGACTTGGAGAAGAAGAAAATGTTAAATTTACACTGTCCTACACTGTTCTGGATGGGGCATCTGGAAAGCCTTGGGAAACACACACATGGTATTGGGGAGGGTGCCTCTGATGAGAGACGCAGATATCAGAATCCTTGTCAAAGCTGGGAAACTGCCGGAGTCCTGGGTGTAGAAGAGACCGCCAAGGAATGAGGAAGGATGAGGGCTGAGAATGGTGCTGGAGAACACCAGCCTGTAAAGGGGTAGGAGACGGAGGAATGCGCGGAAATCAGAGAACTTCAGCAGGTCAGAGGAGACCTGGAAAATAGCGTGTGACCAATGCTCAGTAGCACCCACGGCCTTCTTGAAGAAATGAAGCAAAAGAAAATAGCTCTGCATGATGTACTGTAATTGATACATCTAAACCCAAATCTCAGGAAAGAAGGAGTGATAGCCTCTTGGGAAGTTCTTCACTCTTAAGTAAAAATGACCATTGAAGTATGGTTAAAAAATTGAAAGCAAAGGCAAATATGACTTTGAGGAGAGAGCAGCTGCTGATGTAAAGAAGCAAGTATTATAATAAGAATTTCAACCTACAAGTTACAAATAAAAGGAACAAAGATTGAATCATTGGATTAGTGATACCTTAATATTTAAAGAATAAACAAAAGATTGTTTTATCCTATTTAGCATATAAATTTATTATCTACTTGATACCCTTAAAAGTAAATGGTATTAAACTTAAATATTTAAGGTATGATTTCTAACATCTACATTACTTCAAAAGAGAAAATAAGTGAAGCCTAGCCTACGTAAGATAGAAAATACATTATAGGAGTTCCTGTTGTGGCTCAGCAGTAATGAACCCAACTAGCATCTGTGAGGATGCAGGTTCGATCCCTGGCCTCGCTCAGTGGGTTAAGGATCTGGCATTGCCACGGGCTGTGGTGTAGGCTGCAGACGCGGCTCGGATCCCGCGTTGCTGGGACTGTGGTGTAGACCGGCAGCTGCAGCTCCGATTTGACCCCTAGCCTGGGAAGCAAAAAGAAAACACACTATACAGCAAGGAACAAAAAGCAGGAAACATTAAACCCATCAGAAGTATAGAAAACTTATCAGTTTGACTCCTTTCCCACTTCCGAGGCTACAGTGTTGTAGATGGCGGTTGCTCCATTATCCTGGGGCCCGAAGTCAGGATGACAGTGATACAAAAGGGCTCCCAGGGGACTGGCAAGGGGTACGTAACACGAACAAGACATAGACCTGTGTTGTATGCAGCCACTGAGATTTCGTGTTAGTTTGCTGCTACAGTTTAACATAGACTCCAGACAGATAAACAAACTTAGAACTGGAAGCAGGGTGCTTCGGTGAGGGGGAAAAAAAAGGTGATATTATCTTAAGGCCCACTAGCAGCAGGTTTGGAAACTAAGTGCCAGCTGGAAGAATGGTGATCCATGCCATGCACTAGTAAAACATCTGGTCACATTTGGTCAAAGGGGATAATGGGATAATGAGAAGGGCCTTTCAGAAGCTGGAGCCAAAGAGTCTTAAAAACAATGCCCTGGGGGAGCTCCCATTGTGGCTCAGCTGGTTAATAAACTGAGGTTGTGGGTTTGATCCCTGGCCTCCCTCAGTAGGTTAAGATCTGGCGTTGCTGCAAGCTTCAGCATAGGTCACAGATGCAGTTCAGATCCCATTCAGCTCCTATTCAGCCCCTAGCCTGGGAACCTCCATATGCTGCTGGTGCAATTGCTAAAAAAAGAAAGAAAAAAAAAGATACAAAAACAAGCAAACAAAAAATAATGGCCCCGGGAAGTCCCAGCAGAGAGCGGAGCAACTCTGGTCAAGAAATATCCCCTTCGTGGCTCAGTGGTTAACGAATCCGACTAGGAACCATGAGGTTGCGGGTTCGATCCCTGGCCTTGCTCAGTGGGTTAAGGATCCGGCATTGCCGTGAGCTGTGGTGTAGGTCGCAGACGCGGCTCGGATCCCGCGTTGCTGTGGCTGTGGCGAAGGCCGGCGGCTACAGCTCCTGTTAGACCCCTAGCCTGGGAACCT
>PVHT021183645.1:870093-992706 GCA_004024745.2 Catagonus wagneri
CCTACTGCTTTAATGATGGAATAGCAAGGAGCTCCAACTGTAATGCACGGGGAACTATATCTAATTACATGTGACAAATCCATATATGTACATGTAATCGGGTCACCACATGGTGCAGTTGGAAAATCTGACAGAGATCTGTAAACCAGCTATAATGCAAAAAACAAAACAAAACAAAACAATTTCCCATGAAAAAGACAGGTACAAAAATATTCACAGGATTTTTATCCATGATAATCTGAAGTAAGAAACAGTCCAAACATCCATCAATAGCAGAAGAAAGAAATAAATTGTGGTATTTATGCAGTAAAATAGTGCCCAACAATATACAGGAATGAACTCTCACTACATAACAACATGGATGAATCTCACAGATACGATGCTGAGTGAAAAAATCCAAACTTAAAAAAAATTGTATACTGGAAGTTTCCATTGTGGTTCAGTAGGTTTCAAACCCTACTAATATCCGTAAGGCTATGGGTTCAATCCCTGGCCTTGCTCAGTGGGTTAAGGATCAAACCCAGCTAGTATTCATGAGGACATGGGTTCCATCCCTGGCCTCATTCAGTGGGTTAAGGATTCCGTGTTGCCATGAGCTGTGGTGTAGTTCACAGACGTGGCTCAGATCCAGCATTGCTGTGGCTGTGGGGTAGGCTAGGAGCTGCTGCTCTGGATTTGAGCCCTAGCCTGGGAACTTCGATATGCTGCAGGTGTGGCCCTAAAAAGCAAAAACAAACAAACAATAAATGTATACTGTATGAACCTATTTTTTTTTTCTTTTATGGCCCAGGCTAGGGGTCAAATCCGAGCTGCAGTTGCTGGCCTATGCCACAGCCGCAACAACAGCGGATCTGAGCCACATCTATGACCAACACTGGCAGCTCACAGCAAACACTGGATCCTTAACCCACTGAGCAAGGCCAGGGATCAAACCCACATCCTCATGGATACTAGTCAGGTTCTTAACCCGCTGAGCCACAGTGAGAACTCCTGTTCGAATGTTGATGTTCCGGTTGCGCTATTACACTGTAGTTCTACCGTTAGAGGAAAATTAGTGAAGTGTATGCATAACCTCTCTCTAGTATTCTTACCATGTGAAAAATAGCCTGTCATCACAAGAAATTTTAAAATTTTCAAAACACAAGGAGAAAACTTCAGAAAGTCAACTGTGTATCCCAGAGACCTGTGACACATTACCTCTAGCCTCTGACAACCAATGAAAAACATATTTAGAGACTAACTTTATTATGGTCTATGCAATAATAAAGGCAAAATGCTGATTCATGAATTGAGGGTAAAATTAATTTATAAATAAGCACAGGAATTTCTTCTTTTAAAGTAAGCATAATACAATAGAAACACATCTGTAAAATGTATTCAGTGTTGCTGATGTCATAGTGAGATGGATTTTTAAATATAAACCTGGGGCATATCAAATTATCACTCATTTAACTACTATTGTCTTCTGTATAAAATACAGGAAGGAGTACAGGATATTTTTAACCCCAACATTTTCACAGTAAGGACATTTTGAAGATTGATAGAGTGATATTCAAGGTGGACTCCATCAACTCCATTTAATTCCTTGATGAATATTCTATAGAGCAGAACTGTCCCACGGACCTTTCTGAGATGATGGAAATGTTCTACATCTGTGCGATTCAACATGGTAGCCCCAGTGTTAGAAGGAAATCATACTTACTGCTCTTTGTATAAAGTGGTATTATAGCCATGGGAAAAGAGGTATTGTTACCTCCGGAAGGTATAATGAGAATGTGTCATTATCTCAACTTTCGATAATGCTTGGTATATACGTTATTAAAAGAATGAATATTTTAAAAGTCGAGAATGGCAGAGATTATGGTCCAGGTAAACAGTTCTAAACCCATCTCTAACATTCTCTAGCTTTATGATCTTGGCTAAGTCGAGGCTTAAATTTCCTGGGTTCAAAATGAAGCCATCGGACATCACTGCCTTTCAAGTTTGAACATCTATTCTGCTATAAATACCTGTATGCCATCTGCGAGGCTGGCCAACATTTGTTTTATAGAATTAAAAGCTATAGCCTAAAGATGGGGGCCGTGAGGCTCACAGGAGCTGGAGCCCAGGCGGCCTCAGACACCAGCTCCCCTCCATGAGCTCCAGGCTGGGGTCGAGTATGTGTCACATTCACTGTCTATAAACCCCATGACATCTATCCCCATGACATCTATCACAGTGACAAGCCCCTTGGATTTCAGATTTAGGATCAGTTTAGGCCCCAATCCTAACCCCTTTGCTGGTCTGATATTTGCCAGGGCTTAACTTTCTGCACAGGGTGGCAGCTCTACTCCATCAGAGGACAGACCCAGCTGCCAGGGTTCATGGGTCCCACTCTCCCCCACCACACACACACACATGCACATACACACACACACATGCACACACACACACGCAGCACCCTTCCCTTTCCAGGAATGCCTTTCTTCTCTTTAGATTTTGGAGGGCTTACCTGGTGACAAGCGAGAGGAGATGGCTTCTCAGTGTCCACTGAGAAGCCATCATCCTGTCTGGCCCCTGGTTTTCTATCTACGCTACCTGGAGTGTCACCCTTGGTTCCTGTCAGCAAGAACAATCAGGACCAGACATTCTGTGGTTCTTCATCTCTCCGTGATACTGCAGAAGGCCCACCTGCCTAAAAATACTACATGACCACTTCTTGCTGGAGTCTTTCTGCCTTCCCGAGGCTGTACCCAAAAAGCCTTCCCTCCAAGAGTAGAGTTTGACTGGGGACCAGTGGGGCTGGCAGGGCACAGGGAACTTTCCCAGATGCCTATTCTTTGGCCCAGGACATTTATCAAGTCCTTGGGGTAAGGAATCCTGTTTATTAACCGGTGCCTTCCCCAAGGCTTTGATCCTTTGCTTTCTCCCTCAGAGGCAAGATTTATATATGCCTGGCATATAATAGATATTCAATAAATAACCCCCATCATACTGAAGAAAAATGCTTTTAAGTTTAACTTAAAGACTAATTCTGTTTTTGAACGATGGAGTTAACTGGAAATAGTAATTTTCTTGGAGAATTTGTCTCTCCTGATGCTCATTTTTACCTCCTATCAACCACATCCTGTGCTAGCTCAAAGTGTACACTTAGATGTCCCTGGCCTTCATATTCTGGAAGGTTGTATCAGCAAAAATAACCATTAAGCCTCTGGAATGACACGTGACACATAACACCAGCCATTAAAGCATCAATATATTGGACCAAATGGAATTATTTGCTTCATCTAAACCTAATGGCAGGAGAATGGAAAAAGCAAAATTATAGATTGGGCTGTCGTGAGGGCAGATTCAGAAACCTAGACTTCTAGGCATTTTCCAGAAAAGTATGAAAATGAATCAGACTTCTCAGATTTCTTTGAGGGCTTTGATTTCTTTTGGCTTTGAGGGCTACTTTGTCTGAAGGAGGTGGAAGCCATGCTGGCTAGTAAGATGCAATCTCCCCTCCATTGCCAATGGTTTGGGTCAAGGGCATTTAGCAGACCCTTGCAATGAATGCATGCAATCTGTGTGAGAAAAATCAGAGAATCTTAATTAAGATGAAATAGAGAAAAACATCATGTTACTACATAGAAAGAATAAATAGGCCAAATTTATTAAATGTTAGGATTAATATTGTTCTAAGCAAAACATAAATGAATATAACATTGGACCAAATGATTCTAAAGCCCATTCTGAAAAATTAAATATAGAGAAAGTTTTTTCTAAACAAAGAGAAATAAGAAGATATCTCCTTTACCATGCAGTAAAATGCGTTATAATGTTGCAGTCATTAAAATGGCACTGTCCTGGTTCAGGAACAGAAATGGGAAGGAATAGCATGAGAAAGGCTCTAGCATATGTAAGAATTTACAATGCAAATGTATGTAAATGGTAAATAGTATCAGGAGAATCAGTGATACACCTGAGGGTTAAAAAAATCCTGTTAGATTCTATCCATATCAAAATTAATTCCAGATGGATTAAAGTTTTGCCTGTAAAAAAAAAATCAAATCATGGAAAAATCAAAGAAATTATTTTGTTAATATGGCAACATGGAATAAGGTTATAAAGCATAACAATAAAACCAAAGAAAAGTTACCATACACCTGGCTATCACCCTGGTGATTCAAAAGAGTTAGGTTGAATCTGCGATTTCTTTTTCAAAACCAGTTTTTAGTTTCTCCCCATAAATACTACAACGATGCTCTGCTTATTATTTTTTAACGAGCGAAACCACTTCCTTATGAACTTGGTGCAACCTTGTCCCAGGTTTTTCTCCTGGTTGAATCTTCAGGTGTTAGCTTAGAGGATACACTCCTCTTTCTATAGAGTGAAACTTGGGTCCAAACCCTCCCTTTATTAAAGACAGCTCCCTCTGTCTGGCTGTCTAGCTGTTTGACTGTTTTCTCTACATCATTTTGCCAAGTCTCCTCTTTTACTGGAAAATTCCCATGCGTATAGGTGTACGTTTGCTCTCTCAGTTTGCAACATACACACATGCACACACACAAACGCATGCACAAACACACGCCCCTCTATCCCCTACTCGCCTCCAGCCATCACCTCACTTCTCCACTCTCCTGCAAAGGGCATCTTTTGGAAAGAACCGTCTAGGCAGGCTGTCTCCACCTCCTCAGTTCGTCTATTTTTTCATCCCACTCCAATCTGGCTTCTGCCACCAACACACAAATGAAATCACTTTTGTCATGTCACAAACCAACCGAATCCATCTGCGACAATCATTGGACCCTTTTCGGTCCTCATTCCAGCCACATTTGGCAGAATGGATGGCTTCCTGTCTTGACACACTCTCGTCTCTTGTAATCTGTGGCGGGACAACATCTCCCAATTTTTCTCTTCAGTTTAGGCTTTTCTTCTCTCCCTTGATTACTTGCCCTGGATAATCCCATCATTTCCATGGCTTTAAAAACCTTCCATCCACTGTTTCTGAATTTACCCACCTGCATGCCCAATAGCTACCTTGCCATCTCAGCTTGGATATCCAATAGTATTTCAAAAAAAAGTTGTTGAGAAAGAGGATTCTTCAGTTTCCCCCATAACCTGCCCTCACCTCACGCAGGTTTCCTAATCATCTCTCCTGCATTGCTCAAGCTAGAAACTTGGGAATCATTCTTGATTTGTTATCACAAAGTCCCATCTATTCTGCTTCCAGAATATATTTCAGCTTCCTCTAGTTCTATGTCCATGGCCACCATCCTGGTCTGTGCTGTATCATCTTTAGCCTAGATGACTGCCAGAGACCTTTGGCCTGTCTCCCTAGACTCATTCTTGCCCCTCCCTAATTATTCTCTTTGTATCCCTGCCTATGGCTCCACACCAATTGCCCTGGGTCTCAGATACGTTATAGGGGTAAACTCGAGGGGTTGTTTTTAAATTGTATGTCTGATGGGAAGGAAAGAGAAAAATCAAGAATGACTAGGGTTTGCTCCGGCAACTTGGCAAGAAGGAATGACTTTGATCAAGCAGAGAAAGTTTGGGTCAGGTACAGGTTTGACTGATGGGGACGGGTTGGAAGAGTGAACAATAATTTTCCATGTGCTAACTTTGAAATGTCAGTTTGCCAAGCAGGAGTGCACTAGAGCTGGAAAGAAATATTAAACATGATAGCTGTTTGTTGCATGAATGAGTGAACCAAGTTAGACTACCAAAGAAGCCAGTTTAGGGGGAAAGATTTGGAAGAGTTGTTAGGCTTTGGGGTGACATCCTAATGGAAATCTCTGGTGTTATTTGCATATATGGGTCTGGAGATCAAAAGGAAAATTAGTCCTGGAGGCTTAGACCTGAGGCTCACCTTGAGAGTTTAAAGTATGGAAAAGATAAGACGGAAGTAAAACTTCTAGAAAACTAAAGTATTTTCTTTTCACGTATTTTATTCAAAATAAAAGGTTTTATTGACTTAGATGGCGAAATGTTTAGTGTCATCCCTGTCTTCTACCCACGAGAAGCCAGGAACACTCCTCTCCCCTGAGACTGCAAGTTGTGTCAACCAAAATGTCCCTAGATACTTTCCATCCCCGGGGTGGGGGAGAGAATCACACCTGAGAATTGCAGGATTAGAGCAATGGCAGTTGGAAAACCAGTACTTTTTTATTTCATTTGGCAACGGAAATGTTGATGTTTGAGAATATTGGAGAAATGGCTACAAACTAGTAGCATTCTGAGCTTTTATCATGAAAAAAGCTTTTGGAAATAATCTCATCATTAAAGCAAGGGTTCACCGCAAGGGTGTCTGGTAGGAAAGAAGAGGGGGGAGGAAAGTCGCCCCCACCGCTGGGAGAGCATCATTGAAGCCCAGGGCAGAGAATAGAAGCCAGCACCTGGGCTCAGCGTTGCAGACTGCCCTGACTCCCCTGCAGTAATCCTGTCTGCTCTCCGCGCGCGGGAGGCTCTGGCAGAAAGAAAGGAAATGTTCCCAGCATTGCTGGACAGGCTTTTATCTCTTTGGAGATGACTCAGTGCAGTTCACCGGCTGCCCCCTAGCGAGGCGCTTCGGGATCGCCAGGTAAATTGTGGTACTTCTCGAATTTGGTGTCCAGGCTGAACTGTCAAGCTGGCTCTGAGCTTGCACGACAGGTCCGGGAGAGAACGGATGGCCCGTCTAGCTTTCCTCCCGTCCTTGCTCCAAATGGCATCCCTAACACTCACTAGCGACTTCACAAACGAGGCAAAAGGGAAGGCACGGGACATCAATGGAACAGGAGACGGCAGGAGCGGGGAGATATTGCAAGTGTTTCCAACTGGGTAAAAGAATCTTGGTGAAAACAGGGGACGGGGGCAGTCCCCAGAGCATCAGGAACAGGCTCTCGGCTGCCCCCTGCTGTAGAAACGAGTGAAGACAGCCCCTGGAAGAGACACCGTTCTGTTCCAGAGGCACAAATTAAGATGCTATGCACCTATAGGCCACGGGATGACACTGCTTTTTACCAGCTGCAGCTAAAGACAGAGCATCTATTTCGGTGTCTGTGCCAGGAAAAGAAGCGCTAATCATAGACGGTAGAGTTCCTCAGCACTGATTTAGAAAGACTGAAGGCCCAATCCTGGCCCTGAAACATAGTAACTGCATACGGGAGGGTGGGGGTAGGGATAAGAATTCGTTCTGAGAGGATCCTCAAAGTCATCCCCGTATCGGGGATGCAGGAGAGGACCCTATTTTTGTATTTCTTGGGTTTACAAGTCACACCACACACCTTATGAAAAAATCCATACATTTAAAAGATTTATCACGATTTAAGTAGAGGTCATCAGTAGCATATCTAAAGTATTTTTGAGCTACCCAAACACAGTTTATTCACAAGGACAATGAATATATACACGTGCTGATCACTTAAAGCAAAAATGCTCATACATGGATCTGCATGTTTCATCTGAGTTAAGGTTCTGAATAAAGAAATTTGAAGAGGGAGAGACATAGCTTGACCTGTTATGAAAGGATCCCGGCTGCTGCATTGCAAATAGACTATAGGAGACCAAGGTGGTGGCAGGGAGACCAGTTAGTGGGGTACTCTGATATTCTGGGCAAGATGAGGGCAGCTGTGATCAGGGTGGCAGTGGTGCAGGTGGTGAGGAATAGTCAGATCAAAGTATACTTTTTTCCATCATTTTTTAAAGTTTCATTGACATAGAGTTGATTTATAATGTTGTGATCATTCCTGCTACACAATAAAGTGACTCACTTATCCATGTACACACATTCATTTTCAGATTATTTTCCCATATGGATTATCAGAATATTGGGCAGTTCTCCGTACTACACAGCAGGTCCCTGTCGGCCAGTCTGCATATGCCAATAGGCCAATCCCCAATCCCCAGTCCATTAGCCCCGCCTCCCAATCTGTCCCCTTCAGCAACCATAAGTTTGTTTTCAAAGTCTGCTTCTGTTCTGCAAATAAGTTCATTCATACCCTGTTTTGAGGTTCCACATGTAAGTGATGCCCCATGTTTGTCTTTCACTATCAAACTTTAATTAGCGTGATAATATCTAGGCCATCCATGTTGCTGCAAATGGCATTATTTCATTCTTTTTTATAGCTGAGTAATAAATATTCCATTGTGCATATGTCCCACTTCTTTATCCATTCCTCTGCGGATGGACATTTAGGTTGCTTCCATGTCTTGGCTATTATAAATAAATGCTGCAGTGAACACTGGGGTGCATGTATCTTTTTGAATTATGGTTTCCTCCAGGTAGATGCCTAGGAGTGGGATCGCTGGATCATATGGTAGTTACATTTTTAGTTTTTTTCAGAACCTCCATATTACTCTCCATAGTGGTTGTGCTGTACCAGTCTATGTTCCCACCAACAATGTAAAAGGGTTCCCTTTTCTCCACAACCCCTCCAGCATGTATTGTTTATAGACTTTTTGATGATGGCCCTTCTGGCTGGTGTAACATGACACCTCATAATAGTTTTGATTTGCATTTCTCTAACAATTAGGATGTTGAGCATCTTTTCGTGTAGAATCTAAGTATATTTTAAGTGTAGAACCAGTGGGATCTGTGGGTGCACTTACAGATGGGGTGTGAGAAAAAGAAACGAAGAGAGAAATCAGGGTCAAGGATGACTAAGCAGCTAGAACGGAGTTGTCATGGACTGGGATAGAGAAGACTGGGGGGTGGGGCGGGGGCAGGTGGACTGGGAGAGAAGAGAGTCTGAGCGGGATGCTGAGTTAAGACATTGGCTAGACCTCTGAATATGAGTCCAGATTTTGGGGGAGAGGCCCAAGCCAGAGATACAAATTGGAAGATGTTAAGATAGAGTTGCTACTTAAAGCCATAACAGTGTATTAGCCTCCCCAAGGATGGAGCGTTAGGCATTCTCAAGAGGTTAGGGGGAAGAGGAGGGGTCAGTAATGGGGTCTGAGAGGAAGACTGTGAGGTAAGACAGAGGGAAGCCAAGTGGGGACCGTGGGAGGAGTGACAAAGGCTGGGAGGGTGGTCACACCTCTGCTCCACGTGGTTATGATTCCAGCCACCTGAGGGGCAGCGTGTACGCCGCAGTGCGGGGAAGGCGGCTACACAGACGTGTACAGATCCCGAGAGCACCTGAGAGGGTTCAATTAGGAGCCTGGTTTTCATCAGGGAGTGATATGATTAGAATCGCTTCAGAAACCGTTGCGTGGTTGTACGGCATTTAGAAGTATACACTCCGTGGTGGTGTGACATGTGTGGTGACACAAACAAGTCCGAAATTTTCACTTACGTACTTTGCTTCATTACCTAGAGTGAGGTATTATTTTTGTAAGTTAAAAACTACTAAAGAAAATAAATGAGAAATCTGAGACCAGCAACTAGTAATTGCAACGCGTGCTGTAACAGCAAAGGAAAGAGATGATGAGAGTTCACATGAAGACTCATTGGCAGGGGAATGCAATGAAGTCAGACATGCAGATTTTCAGAAGCTAGTGATCTGCTAGGAACTGGCTAACGGAGCCCGAAAAATGGAGGGGAGTGCTCCCAATCAAAGGGGGACAGCACTTCCTCACCCACCCCTCCCGACCCCAACACAACCCGAACCCCGCCCTCAAGTAAACGACGTTGGGGGTGTGGTAGGGATGAGGGTCATTTCTAATGTTCAGAACATCAATGAATTGGTTACATATACGATTTAATTCAAACTCATGATGCTCTTTTCGTTTTTTTCTGACAGTCAAAATTGGAGGTATTAAGCTGTAGAATCTATTGTAAAGGTAACTTTGTGGAGACAACCTCTTAAAAAAGTGATTAAGCTCCCTCCTTTATGACATGGTTTTCTATGAACTAGGTATCCAGCTTTGCTAATCTGGGGATGCATTTTACAACATTTATCTGTCTATGAAGAATAAACAGAAGTGACCCTGCCCGAACATTCTCACTAGGTGTATCTGTGTAGCCCTCTGCTAAATCAGCCACATTACCCAGACACACACTTCGCAATCTGATAGTCAACTGAGGTGCCAAGTACACAGGTGCCAAGATTCAAGTGCTTCCTAGTTAGCCTTAACTTTCATGAATCATTGATTCTACCTCAAGTAAAGTTTGACAGCACTTTTAAAGCTTGTCAGAGTAAAAATTAAGTACCTGCAGAGGACTGCCTTAGTAAGAATACGCAGATAACCGATTCCTCTAGAATCACAAACAGCTAGGTCTTCAGAGAGCTGTTTACTGGGACTCCAGTACTTTGGAAGTTTTAAGGATTTGCTTTCACTGAATCGCACGCCGGCACATCACTGGTCCATACCATACTGCATGAAAATGGTCATTTTACTTCTAGGAATGTTAACTGGATTATGCTGGGGCAAGATGTACCTTAGGCCTTAGTACCAGGACAGAGGTACTGAACTGTGACTTAACCTATGGAGACTTACCCACGGATGTCCTTTTCTTTTTTGGGCTGCCCTGCAGGGAGCAGATCTGAGCCACAGTTGCAACCTATGCCGCAGCTGCAGCAGCACTGGATCCTTTAACCCACTGTGCTGGGCCCGGGACTGAACCTCCATCCTGATGCTGCAGAGACACGCTGATCCCGTTATGCCGCAGCAGGCAGTGCCAGGGATGTCCTTTTCAAGGGAAATAAAATTCAGGCTTGAATTCACCACCTAATTCTTATAAGTATTCAGGCTATGGTAGCATGTAATTTGTTTTAAATATATCCCTGGGCTTTATCTAGTTTTGCCTATTGATTTTTCCATTCAACTGTAATTCTCCTTGTGTTTTAACAAGCTACCTCACTTTTATTATTACTTTTTTTTAATGAGGCAGGAAATAGCACACCTTGGACTCAGGGCAGACATAGGAATGGGGGAGGGAGAGGGAAATATGAAATGAATTACATTAAAAGTAAAAAGGCCAATGCGATGGAAATGAAAAAAATGACAAAAAGTAAAATCAATTAAAAGGAAATGTAAAATAAACTGGAAGGAAAAGGCAGGGGAAACCCTCTCAGTACATTTTCCGTGTGTTACTGGATTCACTGACATCTTAAAAAAAAAACCTCTCCCAAAACTTTAAATTCAAATCTCATGAACCATCTAACGAATTCCGAGAGTCATTCTGATTTAATGTAAAATGTCAAGAACTCACCTCTAAGTCAATTAACATCCCATATAAAGTTCCATACAAAGGCTATGTTAATTTGCTAAAACAAAAAAAAAACGAACAAACTTTTTCTGACTGCTACAACTGTCTTCTTAAAAAAACCGTTGTCTAGAAATTAAATAATAACTTATTTCTAGATGTTAAACAGAGCCTTTGTGTAGAAGAACAACTGACAAACAAAACCAGAGCCCAAATGCGTAATTCTGGCTATGAATTTTAAATAGTTCCACTTTTCTAGCCTGGAAATGTTTTGTTTATTTTATAAAACTTTAATAGAAACAGACACACAGACCCATTGAGCCTCTGCATAAACATTTTCAAACTTTACTCCTGATATAACCTTCAAATTACCCACAAAAAACTACCTGCTTATAAAGAATGTTTTAAACTATATTGATGATTTTAAAACAAGCATAAAAATGAAGAATAGCCAAGATAACCACATAACCAACAAAGAGACAAAGAACCTTCCTTTTTTCAGGAGAAATGTCTTATGCGAAGTTATCCTCTTGAAACATGTCTGGTGTCAGTTCTGGGTGAACCAAGACGGCCGCTTCCGCTCTCGCTCAATGACCCTCTTGCCCTGATCCTGCTCTGAGGGAGTCTCCCCCGAGTACAGCACCACCGTCTCCACGGTAGGAGCCTTGAAAGGGCCCCCTTCTTGCTTCCCCATCTGTCGTCTGATTTCCGCTGTCTCCTTGCGCACCTTCTCATAGCAGTAGCCACAGAGGACGTGCTTCTGTTTCAGGTGTCCACATTCAGGACAAACGTCTATATTTTTCTTAAAAACAAACAAAAACATTTTAACAAGAGGCAACATAATGCACAAATCATCACCGACAGGGGTGAGGCTCACACGTGAACTGTCTTGGAATGTTCATGCCCTACTAGGTCACAGACCACCGAGTCCATCCTCATCTTTGCAGTGGAACTGAGGACATACGCTGTTTTGAATTAGTAGAAAAACTGGAAGTAGAACTCAGACTTTGAATCTGGTGTACCCCCTTTTTTTTTGGCCAGGCCTGCAGCACGTGGAGGTTCCCAGGCCAAGGACTGAACCTGTGCCACAGCAGTAACAATGCAAGATCCTTAGCCTGCTGAGCCAACAGGGAACTCCATGAGTCCGGTACACTTTTCCTTAAATACAACAGTCATTTTACTTGAAATGGTACTCCAGTCTCCATCTTCAAAAGCTAAACATCCGATAAGGAGCCCATTAACACAATGGGGTGATCCACACAGCCAGCATCTTAAATAAGACCGAGGAAAAGGGAATTCACTTTTTCTTTTCAATCTGTCCTGGGATGAACAAGATGCTAAATGCATTACAAGCTCGCTTCCTCTGATTATCACAGTGTAATTCAAATTCCTGTATGAAGTATAGTTGGTATGCGGTGTCACTTTTCTTCCTATAAATGAACACTGATTATTCCTTAATGTAAAACTCCCCATAAATTACAATTTGAGGGTATTTTAATGGGTTTTTATGTCTATTCAACTGTAGTAAGACAATTCTAACCTCTAAAGAGGTCCTTTTCAATGTGTTCTAAAGGTAGATTTGAAATATAAAGAAAACTAGTCAACAGGAGCATCAAAGAAACTCCAAACACTTGCTAAGATTAATAAACATTTATGAGGTAGATGAATCTCATTTTTCCAAGAAACAAAAAACTTGTAAATTACCTGCCTTACCAACTTCTCATTCTACTCTGGTATATAGAAAACTGGACTGCATGTCCAACTCGAGGTATGGAAAAGACACCCAGTCAGTTGGTGCTCTTTTCCTAACAAAGAGCAAAGCATAATATACTATACGAAGCAGAAAACAATCCAATGCAGAAAATGAATGTACAGGACAAGAGCTCTTCTTTCCCCTCAGAAAAAAACCAAGTCAGGGAAATCATGTAATAGATCTCACTCCTAACATCTTAATGGTTTCAGTTATTGTTATCTTAATTAATGAAGCATTTTTCAGTTACACACTTTAAGTCTGGTCCCAACTGCGACTCAGTGATACTTTTGGACTGTTTCTACACGTGCTATACTGATTGAGTAGGCTTATGAAAGTCAGTTCTCTGCTCCTGAGTTCCATTTGCACTGCCCCGCTGCTGGAGAGAATGCCTGGAGTGAACAGGAACTCAAACTGCAGTTGTTAAAGCCATAAATTAACAAATTAAAGGTAACAAACATTATGACCTTTGTTACTAGATCAATGAAGAAAGTGTACCCATGGCAGATGAGGGGGAGAAGGAGCGCTGAGATCTAGAATTCTCCGAGGATAGAAACACACACATGCAAAGTTTCAAGAGAAGAAGGTGAGCTCAAAAGGGAGACTGCCAGGAATCAACTCCTGGCTCCACCACTTAAGTTTGTGACCAAAGGCAAATTCCCCTTGCCTCAGTTTCTTCATCCTCAAACTGAGCAAAACAGTATTTACTCTGGAGGGTTGCTGTGAGGATATGATAAGATAGTGCACATAAAGTGCTCAGACACATCATAGGCACCAACAGATATTAGCTATTTTTATTGCTTACCTGAGGATTTTCCTTCGCGGTAATTTACTGGATACAGTGAAGAATAGAACAAATCTGTAAGGGCTAGTAACACCCAATACCCCATAGATCTACTGCTTCTGATTTTAATTTTAGGCTCTGCCATAGTTAAAAATGTTTACTCTTACATGGTTCAGAGACACGCAGCTCAGGACTGGCATAACTCACAACACAAAAGACAACCCAGTCCTATCCAGACACGAAACTCCCTCTTTGACTGTGTTCCTAATATTTAGGCTACAGGACAGTGGGCACACATAATGAGAATACTGTATTTAATTTAGGCCAGAGAACAGTAGACATATAAGATCTGAAAATAATTTACTCATAGGCTATATAGATAAACCTAGAGAATATGCAGTGGAGAGGAGAAAAAGCGCATCAACAAAAATCATCATATTACCTTAACTTTAATAAGCTTCTGAGGGTTTCTTCGTCTACACCGGTTAACTTCAATGCTACGTCTGTTTTTGGGAGCTGCCATCCAAAAGACACTATCCAAAAGGCTGGAAATCTCCCTGTTTCCATTGGTATCATTTGCTGCTTCTGTACATATAGCTGGACCTTGGACTGCCAGTGCTGGTCCTACAAAATAAAACATGGAGACACAGAATCAGTTTCTAGTTTCTAAGTGACTATTTACAGATACCACTCTCCTTAACTATTAACAGTGATCAACAGGCACATATATAGATAAAATGTTACATTCAATAGACATTTAACAGGAAGCCTTGATAGCTATTAAAATATACTAAAGCTCATACATAAAGTAATTTTAAAGAACACAGAATTTTTCTTAGCAGCACCTACTTAAATGAATCAGTGAAAATTCTACCAAGTTTCTCATCTTACAATACAGAGCTCAGGAGGTTAGCAGTAAACACGAAGAAAGTCTGAGAGGCACCCAACACAAGACAGAAAAAAAAAATTTACTCAGTTGTCCACATTCTACTTGGTAGGCAGTACCTAGTTATGTTACAAGTAAATCTATGCTTCCCACTGGCACTGAGATAACTGTTGACTGGTCCTTTATTAGACTCAAACTGAGTTAGCTCCTCTGTCCTGGTAGGCACTTTAAGTCACTTAGCTCTTCATTATATTTAATCTTGATCCCTGTCAATTCTGTAAGGAAAAGAACTAGCTCATCATTCTTTGTAAGAGATTATTTATGTGACCACCAACGTTTCACTTTTGTTTTTCTAAATTGTTTAGAAAACCAAAGAGATTCCTTCACCCTCTCCTGGCTATATTGTTCAGACCTACAATATTTCCTCCGATTTTAGAAACTCTTAAAAGTATACAAAACTGTCTAACACTTAACAATTGGTATTCCTTTTCAGTTCAACTAAAAGTATTGCAAAGCACAGACTAGTGGTTAAGAGCACAGGCTCTGGAGGGCCTGTGTCACTTCAGCACCTTTCCGAACCTACATCTGTAGAAAAGTGGAGACACCTAATGGGACAGTTGCGAAGATTATCTCAGGAAGCACATGCAGGTTTTGACATACAGCAGGCTCTCGGTTCAGACTGCCTGGGAATGACCATTTCCATGTTCTACTTCGAAATCGAGTAGAAGGTAAATGTCAAAGCAATGATATCCAAGATACTTCCATTTAAAATTAGTTTCCGTTGGGAGTTCGTCTTGGCACAGCGGAAACTAATCCGACTAGTATCCATGAGAATGTGGGTTCGATCCCTGGCCTCGCTCAGGGGGTCGGGATCCAGTGTTGCGGTGAGCTGTGGTGTAGGTCCCAGATACGGCTGGGATCTAGTACTGCTGTGGCTGTTATGTAGGCCGGATTTGACCCCTAGCCTGAGAACTTCCAGACGCCACGGGTGCAGCCCTAAAAAGCAAAAAAACAAAAATCAGTTTCCATGGGAAACAGGGGATCAGGATTCAACTGCACAGAGCTCAAACGCCGGAAGGCAAACTGCTTCAGGAGGTGGAATGAATGGAAAGATAAAGAGGATCTAAACAACAGCTAAGCTTGGTGCCAAGCTAATACCCTTCGGTTGCATTTCTATGTACGAATGGGACAAACATAGGGCCTTTTTTCTTTTTTGCAGGGGAATGGGGGGCAAAAAATTGCTGTCTTTTGTTTCTAAGTAAATGAAGGTCTAGGACAATGTCCTCGACGCGCTACGGCAGATCAGAACGCGGAAGGAGGGCAGAGCATGAGCTGTGGCCACCACCATCCTTGCGGGGGGGGGGGGGGCCTGCCCAAACCCGTCTCCACGGAGGCCTTCTTTACCTACCCCAAGGATCAGTGGGAAAGCCTAGCTGGATGTGCTGAAGTTTCCGTTGCAGTTGCTCCCACCAATTCCGGAGGAGTCCCCGGGCTGCAGGCCACGGCGGAACCACCAGCACCATCACGGCGGACGCCATGTTGCTCTCCCAGAGACCACTCCCATCAGGCCTCTGGGTCCCACAGCTACCTCGAGCATGCGCACAGATAAGAGTCTGGCAAACGTCGTACTTGGAACTACAATGCCCAGCATGCCTCTGGAGCGGCTCTGATTCTCCTCCAGTCAGAGAGCGAGAAGGGAAGGCGCGGGGAGGGGAAATGAGAAGAAACCGGCTTCAGTGCGCATGTGTGCGGCTGTGCCTTGGGTCTTCGGGTAAAGATGGCGGAGCGTGGTTATAGCTTTTCGCTGACTACATTCAGGTATGGAAGGGGTCCCCGAGGTCCGCCGTGTAGCCGAGGTTGCAGGCTCTCAGCCGACTCGGTGTTTTCCATCCTGGTCTCTGGCTTGGTGCTTCCAGAAGGCCCAGGAAGGGTTGGGGGTGGAAATGCGTCTTTGCAAAGTCATTTACAGGGCCCTCCCGCGGCTCGGGGAGCATTGGTGTCAGGGGGCTGTGGGGACGGGAGTCTGGGGATGCCGGCCGACCTTGGCGCTCCGGGAGGTTGAGGTCCTCACCTAGGGGTTTTCTTTCGCTTTGGGAATTAGAAAAGGTAGCTTTCGGTTAGCTATCTCCGAGTGTCCCGTTCAGAACTCACGATTTTCTTCCTGATCCAAGTAGGCCTGATTTCGTGAGCTTCCGGAGCGCGGAATTTTGGTCAAATATATGGGATTCCTTTTCTCGGAAAGGCTAACTTTCCAGTTTGGTCCGAGTCTTAGACTCCATTTGACGTTAATGTCTATCGAAACCTCTTCCCGCCTTCAGTTTCTTTGGTGCCTCTACTAGAAGTTTAAGGACTGAAAATGAAAGTGTTAATCTTTCTGTCCGCTGGTTTGAGGACTCCAAACTACTTGGCTACCTTTGCGCTTTGGCTGTTTGGGGAGGGGGATTTTTTTGTTTGTTTGTTTGTTTGTTTGTTTGAAGATTGTAGGCCTTTTTATTTTAGAGTAAGTATATAAATATATTTTTCAAAATAAATTTGAGATGAACTGTTATTTCCAGTGTAAGAAAATCATCACCAAAAGATTTAATAATCGAGCGGGGGAATGGCTCAGTTTGATCATTTTCCTACAGATCAGTGATGCCCCGTTTAATTAAAATATTTTCTTGACTGCTGAAGGCGGGCTGGATCTAACTTGTTGAGTACGTTCTATGTGGGTGAAGCTTACTGCATCTCTTTCTGCCGCCATGTGTGGTAAATGTTATCTCAACACTTTACGGATGAGCTAACCACTGCTCAGACCAATTAAATAACTCATCCAATGGACATAGATGAATAGCTGAGTTAACGTTCAAACCAAGTTTTTTTTCTGACGACAAAGTTAATACTTTACATTATTGTATGATGTCTTAAAATACTCAAATGCCTTCCTTTTAATAAACGATCTCATCATATGCAGAGGTAGAAAACAGTATTTGCCAAGTAGTCACTGTTGATATTCATGAGCCAAACAAACCTGGACCTTTATCTTTAAGGAAGTGTAATCCTAGGGGAGCAGAAACATAAAACAGCCATTGGTTATCAGGAACTGAATCTTTCTATAATAAGTTTCTTTATTAAAATACACTCTTGTTTTTTAACATTACGGTGCCATTCTGTTTTAGTTAAAAAATTTGTTTCTAGCCTGTTAGTGATGGAAGTGACCAGAGACTGTACTATAGGCTGCAAAGGTATTTTTGAAGATTACATTGAGTTGGGGATATTGACAATAAGTGGGTAAACAAATTGGTACCTACTAATGCATTCTGAAGAATGTTTTCCCCTGACTTACTAATTTTTTATCAAGAGAAGCAGAAAGAAGAAACATAACTTTAGATTGGATAGTCAGGGAAGGCCAGTGTTGGGGGTAATTTTGGGGACTGGAAGATGAAAGGGAGCCAACTATTTGAAGATTTAGGGGTAGAGTGAATTGTAGACAGAGGGAAGAAGCATGTATGAAAGTGCTGAGCTTGAACTCTTAAGGGAATGGACATGAGGCCAGTGTGTTAGAGAAGAATGAGCAGGGAGTTAGCATGGGTCAGGGGCCAACCTTCCAGGGCCCTGTAGGAGTTTTTATTGTAAGTGAACCAAGAAGTTATTACAGGATTTAAGTGGAAAGAGAGGGGGTGACATAGTACAAAGAAAACTGGCTAGGGGTATGGAAGTAAGAGTGGAAAAGAGGAAAACTTCAGCTATCCCTGTGCGTTGGAATTGAGTACTGGCCTGATTGAATACAAAAACAGTTGAGTAGCTCAGTGAGTGTGTATATGTGATTATGACAACAGAAGGAAAGGTAACTTTAAGTTGATCTAATCTTTTAAAATGTCCCCAGAGGTATTTAAATTAGGTATTGAAGAATAATTGAGGAGTTCCCTGGTGGCTCAGCAGGTTAAAGATTCAGCATTGTCACTGCTATGACTCAGGTCACTGCTGTGGTGCAGGTTCCACCCCTGGCCCAGGAACTTTCACTGCCGCAGGCACAGTCAAGTAAATAAATAAATAAATAAATTAATTAATTAAAAAAAAGAATAATTGCAAGCTGGATGGACCCAGACATTCATGACATGATTATTGAAATAAGAACCATTAAAGGGAAACAAGAACAGCTTAATTTTAAAGATTTAAATATTCATCAGTGTTATTCTTCTCAGGTCACCTAATTTTGTCATTTAATAGTCTTTAAATCTCTTGCCCTCGGCTTATTCCTTCAGTAGGTCTAGGTGAGTGTCTGTCTGTTAGTCAAATGATTGTGGACTCTGGGTCCTAGGTTATGTGCTGAAGTACTGATTGAACAGAGCTTATGCTTTATAAATTCTGCAAAAATAATTGAAGTATGATGAATCTTAGCCAGAGAGGAGGCATAAGACATTACAGGTCTGAGTGCGTGGGATTCAGCCTGATCTGTGTGGTGAGGACAGCTTCCCTGAGGACAGGCATTTCTAAGGATTGAAGGATGACCAGGAAAGAGCCCACCAGGTAATGAAGAAGTGTGCTGCGGACAGAGGGATTAGCTTGTCCAAGAGTTTTTTGATTTCTAAGAGTAGTTGTGTATCTGGAGCAAGGTGGGATGTGTGAGTTGAGTGACAGAGTATCTATAATTTTATGAAGATAAAACAGATGACCTTCCGAAACTCAAGACCATCTTTGCAGTTATAGTCTGGAGATTTGGACCTAGACGTGTGCCACTTTGGACAAATTACTTTCATTCAAGGACTTTGTTTATATAATAGAAAGGTTGGTTATGTTTATGGTGATTGTTCTAACTTAACAACTAGATCAAATAAAGTACGACCTAAAGAGCCATTTTGGGCTTGGCATTTGGCAGTCAAACTCATAAACCAAATAGGTTAAGTATAACCAGCTCATAGCTTCTAGAGATAGTTCTGTATTAATAACAAATACTTTGTTGTGACTAATATCAAGGTCTTATGCCTCAGGCCATGTGTGCTTTATAAAATGTTTAACCCCACGCACGTGGAATAATATGCTGTTATTTGGTATTTAACAGACACATACACGTTCTTAATAACATTACTATTTGGTGTTTACTTACTGCTGATTTTGTGCCAGGAACAAAAGGCAGCACTTCATTTAATCTTCACAACCTTTGAAGTAAGTAAACTGCTACTGTTACCCCATTTTACAGAAAACTGGGATACAGAGAGGTTAAGTAACTTGCCCAAAGTCAAGGATTGGTAAGTGGTGAAAGGCAGCAATAATGATGCTGCTTTAAGTGGCAGCTAAGAAAAAAACAGCCAAAGGAACGAGATAAGTGATTCACTGTGAGTGTGTTCAGATTACGTAGTAAACTTAGTTTCTGTACAACTACATGATAGTTTTCAAAGCGCAGCTATTCCTTAGTGCTTGGACTTGGCCTGTACGTTTGGCCTTTCTCAGAGATGCTCTTATAACAAATATTTGAGGATGTGTGAACTTACCATATACCTTTGTTTCTTTTTAAGCCCATCTGGTAAACTTGTACAGATTGAATATGCTTTGGCTGCTGTAGCTGGAGGAGCCCCTTCAGTGGGAATTAAAGGTAATTAAACGCTTTGTTCGTTTCAGATTCCTGTTATTTGTTGTCCTAATATTCTTCTGGAGTTAATTATTAATTCATGTAAAAATAAATACCTGTGGCGGCATAATGTTTAACAGTTCTTTTTGTTGATCTACAGTATTTTGAAGTTTAAAGAGCGTAATACACCAATAAGCCAAAGAAGATGATACATTAAAATAAAAAAACCGCTTTATCTATTAGTTGTGGTAACCTACAAATAGTCTTTCCTGTTCAGAAAACAGAGTATTCTTTTGTTTTTCCACTTTTGTATCACTATTCTTTGGCAGTTTTTGTTCTTTCTATGACTTAGACAGGGTTAATGATAAAACTTAAGATGTCTTATAAAAAATATATCATAGATTTTTAAATTTTAAATTATACGAGCGGTCAGCCAAACAGGGAGAATTCCATTATTTTAAGACTCGGACTCTCAGGTGTCCTAGAATACTTTAAGGAAAGTTGTGTAATACCTCTAGCTCAGGGATTCCTTAGTGCAATACAGATGACCCCTGAGGGAAAGCTGATTCTTTGGATGGTTTTAATATAGAATTCCAGAAGGAAAGTTTTTATAAATAAGAAGAAATAAAGGAGTTTGGCTGAAGTGCTTCCATAATTAGAAAACTGTTGAAGTGGAGTCTTTGAATAATTAAACATTTAGGTCTTTTTTTTTTTTTTTTAAGCTGCAAATGGCGTGGTCTTAGCAACTGAGAAGAAACAGAAATCCATCCTGTATGATGAGCGAAGTGTCCACAAAGTGGAGCCGATCACCAAGCACATAGGTCTGGTGTACAGCGGCATGGGCCCCGATTACAGGTACCTGCTACTCCTCCTTCTTTTCCTCACCGTCTCTTGATTTGCATGTAATCTCTACCCTGAGGAGAAAAATCAGAGGATGTTTTTCCTTTAATCTCCCAGCTTGTCAGTTTTGCTTAGTTTAGCAGTGGCAGCGTCCTTGTCTGTGGCAGGCAGTGTGGGGCAGGCAGGGGTCACATGAGGGAGAAGAAGTCAGTGCCGCTCAGCGGTGAGAGGAGACAGGTGCACGGCTGACTCCCATCACCTCCGTTCGGTGGCTCTCCCTTCTGGCCATATTCCTTCTTCCATCCCAGGGCTTGGCTTCAAGGCCTTTGCTGCTCTCTGATGTATTTTAAAAACCATAAAAGCAATACATGTTACAATAAACTGTATTTTTAAAAAGTGGCCAGACGTCAAAAGAAAGCATACCATCCAGAGTTAACCTCATTTTATTTATTTCTGTTTTTAGCAAAGAGACAAAATTCTCAAAAGGCCACTGAAATTTGTGGAATGTGGTGGCCAGTCAGGATCTAGCTGTTGATATACTCATTCCTCTGATATTTCACAGGAACGAGAGTAATCCTGTTACAGCCATTACCAGCAGGATGAAAGAGATTGACAGCTTTCTTTGTGTGCTGTTTATCAAATAAAAAGAGTATTATTACTTCTTTCTTGATTTTTGTGGGGCAAGATAGGCAAAGCCAAAATTTCCCTTTGCTGAGTCAGAAAAAGGAGCAGTGTCACTGGCGCATGGCAAGGCTTCCCTACAGGGGATCCTGCTAGCTCTGTGTGGAAAGGATGCCGCAGGTACTTGCCCTCACAGAATAAACCAAGACGTGACGGGCATTGTTCAGAGGGATGCGGGGCAGGTAAAGGTAAATCCTGTTTGACTCCCTAATACATTTGATTGTTATACTTCTGACGGATTTTCCATAAATAGGTTCATGCTGTCCTTTAATCTCTGAAGGATACTCTTTGAAATCCTGTCTGTGGAAGAGATTGAGGCAGAGCGAGAAAAATGTGCTTAAATTTGTGTGTGTGTGTGTGTGCGCATGTGTGTGCTTGTGTGTTCCATGCCGGTGCATATTAGTGTGTTGCCTGGAATTAGATATAAAAAGACAAGGTGCCTGCCCTTGGATAAGGGGGTTCACAGTCTTAAAGCCACCCCTGGGGGAGACAGAGCTCTCCTGTGTACACTAAAGCTGTTACGGCTAAGCTGACTGGACCCCTGGTCCATAGTTTTCTTCTTTTTGCCGTTCAGCTCCTCTAACGCTCTGGATTTTGTAAATTAACTAGAGTCAGATATAAGAACAAGACTGGCTTTGAGCTGAGAGCTGCTATTAAGGAGATAAGGGTCAAACTTGTGCTGTAGGTTTATGCCTGTAGAAGAATGAGTCTCTAGATAGTAGAGCATCTTAATTTTAATTAAATCTTACTTCTTTTCTGTCTGTCAGAGTGCTTGTGCACAGGGCTCGAAAACTAGCTCAGCAATACTATCTCGTTTACCAAGAACCCATTCCCACAGCTCAGCTGGTACAGAGAGTAGCTTCTGTGATGCAAGAATATACCCAGTCAGGGTAAGTTGATTTTATTGCTTAAAATGTATCATAAATTGGAAGAAAGATCATTTTATAGGATTAGACAGGAGTTCCCGTCATGGCTCAGTGGTTAACGAATCCGACTAGGAACCATGAGGTTGCGGGTTTGATCCCTGGCCTTGCTCAGTGGGTTAAGGATCCGGCATTGCCGTGAGCTGTGGTGTAGGTTGCAGACACAGCTCGGATCCCGCGTTGCTGTGGCTGTGGCGAAGACCGGCGGCTACAGCTCCTGTTAGACCCCTAGCCTGGGAACCTCCATATGCCACGGGTGTGGCCCTAAAAAAGACAAAAAGACAAAAAATATATATATATAAGTTCTTACCTTAGGTTGACTTTAAGACCATGAAGATGTCAAGTTATTTTCACTTTTCTTTCTTCAGTGGTGTTCGTCCGTTTGGAGTTTCTTTGCTTATTTGTGGTTGGAATGAGGGACGACCGTATTTATTCCAGTCAGATCCATCTGTAAGTATCAGTAGATAAATTTGAGGGATTTGTCGAAGTGCTCTTTGAATATCCAATAACAATAGAAGCCTTAAAAAGCTTAAAAATTAGAATATTTTGTTTTTCATTTAGGCTTTAGAAGCAATACATAGTCACTTGCACATCTAAAATATTGGTATTTCAGTCTTATGTTAAGGAAATTCCTTTAGTTCTGCACTCTGTTCTTCTGTTGTGTTAATGTGACATACTTTTGTTAAAATAGTTGTTACCAAATCTTAAGTCTAGAATTCTTTTAAAAAACTAATTAGAGATTAAAGGGTCTGGGGGCAGTGCGCTTTGCCCTCAGTTTAATCTTAGGACTGACTGGAGTGTGACTCTTGCATAAACATTGATGTTGACTGTCTTGAATTCGGTGTTTTGCACAGTGGATGAGTTGTCTGCTCTAAAGCAGGAGACTGGTGTCTCGGTTAGGTGGTGTCTGCAGAAGGTACCATTCTTCCATGTGTGGCTTATATCTGTCACTCATGTTTGCTGTGAGGAGACCCAGAAAAAAAAAAACTCATGCCCAGAAACTGATCTTTCATAGCTTATAGGTCATTAGATAATGGCAAGTTCACTCAGTTCGAAACTTGTGATCTAGCTTTGTAATCTGAAAAGGCAAAAAAAAAAAAAAAAATGGTTGTTTGTTACTTAAGTCATAAAAATAAGTATTCCGTTACTCCATATCTGACCTTCTAAAGCTAAAAGACTACCCTTCTAACCTTTCTTTCTGGTGGGTAGCAGAGCCACTGTCACTGGCATCCAGCTTTCATCTTTGCCCTTTTTGCCCCTGTTGTATCCAAAAAGCAATTCTTTTAAAATGTTTGGTATGTTTCTTTCAGTGTCTGTATATATGGGTGCATATATATTTTTTCAGCAGATGAGGTCATGTTATATATGACATACTGCTGGCTGCTTTTGCTTAATATTAGATTTCAAAATATTAGCACCTCTGAAAAATTTTAATGCAAAACTGTGTCTTTTTAACACATTCACCAAAGATGATGGAGAGTTGGTCACCGTTTTTTAGATATATATGACAGATTTTTGGAGCCCTTCAGTTCTAGTAAGCTAAAATATTACTTTTGACTATTGACTCTAAGTTAACCTCAGTTTCTTTCTTTTTTTAACATAAATTTTGTACAGTAAATTGCACATATTTAAAGTATACAGTTTGATGAGTTTTTGAGGTATGTAAATACCTAAGAAAACCATCACCACAATGCAGATGCTGAACCTCTCCATAACCTCTGAAAGTTTCTTCATGCTTCTTTGTTATTTATCCTGCTAATAACCTTTAAAAAAACAAAACAAACAAAAAAAACAGGAGTTCCTGCCGTGGCTCAGTGGTTAACGAACCCGACTAGTATCCATGAGGATGTGGGTTTGATCCCTGGCCTCGCTCAGTGGGCTAAGGCTCCGGCGTTGCCGTGACCTGTGGTGTGGGTCACAGATGCGGCTTGGATCTGTTGTTGCTGTGGCTGTGGTGCAGGCCGGTGACTATAGCTCCAATTCGACCCCTAGCCTGGGAGCCTCGATATGCCATGGATGCAGCCCTAAAAAGACAAAAATATATATATATTTTGTGTGTGTGTGTGTGTGACATATTCCATTGCATTTCAATAAATAATCTGTGACCTTAGAAGTTAGAGACAGATTATTGAACTAAGAAATAAATGTCAAGGTCATATATAATTAGAGTAATGATTTAAAATGTGCTTTCTCCTCTTCCCTTCCTGATTAGGGAGCCTACTTTGCCTGGAAGGCCACTGCAATGGGAAAGAACTATGTAAATGGGAAAACTTTCCTTGAGAAAAGGTAGGCTCATAAAGCCAGGATCATTAGCAAACATACTTTAATTTTCAGCTCTCTTTAAATAACCGTGAATCTGAAGAAATTTGTTGTGACACTGTGTATGGGAGTCTAGTTATTGACAGAACAGCAAACTTTTCTCTATCCCAGCTCCCCAGCTTTCACTGTGTTAAGTAGTAATGTTCATTTCTTAAGAACTTCTCTTGCTACATTCTCATGTTTTTTTCTAAATGTTTTGTTTTTTCTTTTTTTTTTACTTTTTTTCTCTTAAAAAAATCCCACCAGAAAAAAAAAAAAAAGATTGGATTTGGAGTAAAAATTTGGGGAGGAAAATTTTTTAATGATTTGAGTGATAACAGTTTACATTTTGACAATTACAGAAAAAAATCGTGAAGCCAAATATCGGGTGTTAAAAGGTGGATTAAAGCTGGGATTTATGTGCTTGATAAAAAGTGGAATGCATAAAAATCTATCCCTGCCTAGCACGGCACACTGCTCTCACCTGCTTGCAGCCTCTTCTAGACTCCGCATTGCTGTTGTCCACCAAGAAGTGTCCTACATTCTGAACGGAAAATGTCTGTAATTGACTCCAGCTAACAAATGAAACTTCTCAGTACATTTTCACACAATGTTAAGATTATGATTAGGGTAAACTTAGGATCTTAAAGCACTTTCTTTTTCCTTTTACATACTATTATGAGTCTTCCAAACGTGATAAGAACAGACATAGGGAATTTTAGCGAGGGTCTGATTTCTCCTACTTACTTTTGTAAATTATTATAATACTGCCACCACACTCTGATTATATTAAAATTTTTATACTTAAGGAAGTTTCCTAAAATAAACTCATGTTAGGGTTACAGTCTTCATGTTGGGAATGCACAGCGAGTGGTTGTCAGTTTCTTGTTTGGGGACAGCTAGCTCAGTGAGGTGACTAAAATAATTAATTTTGGATTTTTTAGGCAATCTTACATTGTTGCCATCACTGTATTTGCGTAGTCATAAATAATGCTAATAGGGCCATTAAACACTGTTTATGAAAAATTTTTATAGATATAATGAAGATCTGGAACTTGAAGATGCCATTCACACAGCCATATTAACCCTAAAGGTTAGTTCAATATCTGACAATTGGATTTGTAGCGATTTTATAATTAACTGCTTGGGAAAATTGACCTCTTCTCTCTCTCTTCATTAGGAAAGCTTTGAAGGGCAAATGACAGAAGATAACATAGAAGTTGGAATCTGCAATGAAGCCGGATTTAGGAGGCTTACTCCAACTGAAGTTAAGGATTACTTGGCTGCCATTGCATAATAATGAAGTGACTGAAAATCCTGAATTTCCGATAATCTCTCTACTTAAACATGTTTAAAATATGTTTTGTTTTGCAGACTTTTTGCATACTTATTTCTACATGGTTTAATGGACTGATGTTTTTAAAATGAGACTTATAAATCATAATAAACTGGTAAATTCAACTTTCAGCTTTTTAGGAGTTAGTAAACTTTTAACACAGTTATTTCCTGTTTTTTATCACAGTTGATTTCTAGAAACCACATTACCAAGCAGAATGGTGAAATCACTCTTTAGTCTTCATGCAGGTTTGCTTAAGTCTTATTACCCTCTTTACTGTCAGATGTTGTCTGTGCTTCAGTAAAGCAAAATCTTGTTTGAGTAAACATCACTGCTTTTAGAGCTGGGAGAATCTGCAGACTTTCATAGATTCTGAGACAAGGCAGGAAGCATGGATGTTTTTCAGGCACCATTAGATGTGGATCCGTGAAGCCCTAGGATGCTCTGAGATTGCACTGGAGCTGCCAAGAGTGCTAAGCCAAATAGTCTCGTTAAGGAGATATACTATGTAAATACAGAAAAATGGCGTGCTAGTTACCGTGGTTTTTTCCATCACAAGTAGGTAAATGTATTTAAAAAGAGCCCCCTAGAGTCTACTAGATCTTTTTAAATCCAGGATGAACGAGTGCTGGAAATAAAATGCTAATACTTAAATGCCAAAATTACGGCTTAAGTCTCTCCCTCATTCATGTAATCTCAGTGTAATCAGAACCCTCACTGCAGGTGAGCGCATGTGAGCAAGGAAATAGTGGGGTATCTGAACTCTGTTTTCATACTGTGTGAAGGCGTAGTACTTAGTTTTCTTCGTTTTTTTAAGGCCTCATAGGATAAGAGAAATCATGTCATTATTCGTGCTCACAGAACATAGAGTTTATGAATGTCACTGATCTTACCAGCTGAGAGATCGTGGGCATTTCTACAATATAAATGTAGCTCAAAAGATTTTGATTATGTTAGCCAGGTTTAGGGGGGAAGAGCCTTATTCTGGAACGTTTCTACCAGGATTCCCAGTCCTACCCACTATTAGTATAACACCCCTGTCTCCTTACAGTGGCAGAAGTGTGGTGAGTACTGGGAGATGCCAACTTGTCCTGTTTCTAGACCTATTTCTTGAAAGCGTCATTTAACAGAGCAATCTCTCCTTATGGGCTCTTGGTACCTTGTGAGTCCAGCACACTAGAAAGAGAACTTAGTGACAGTAAGGAGTGGTTTTTGGCATCTGGTCTCAACCTTCCCACTTCACTGGCCAAGCGACTGACCGCCACAGGAATTCGTCTCAGAGGGTTTTCTCAGGACTAGACTAAACAACGCAAATGAAATGCCGGCGCAGTTAGTAGTGAAGTAGTTTGTAAGTTTTGGCTCCCTTGAATTTGCTTAGGCCCTCTCTAATGTCCGGTATTAAGAACCAAAGGAATACCAAAAGTCTGCAAATCAAAGAAGGGAAGAGTTAAGGTGTTTATATTTAAGACAAAAGGAAAGCTCGTGAAGGTTCTTATTGGGTGCTGACAGAATAAGTCCTACGAATAAAGAGAGGAAGAGTTAGCTGAAGCAGACCTGTGTCCAGAGTCTGTTCTCTGCCTCTTGTCCATTAAGTGCAAAGCCCAGCTCAACTGAATCTGCCTAGCACACTTCTCTCTTGGTTCTCAGTTAGTTCTTGTCATTGACCTGAATTTTAAGTTGTTCTCTTTTGTCTTGGTTCTTGGAGAGCTCAATTTGTTTGGTCTGGCAACCCATTGCCTGCATCCCTGAAATGCCCAAATGCTTCAGTTATTTGCAGCATGTAGATTTTAGCTTGTTTTAATCCTATTTAAGTATCATAATGCTCCTGTTACACATTCCCCTTCTCTCTGTTTTTAGTTCATTTTGTTTTGTTTCTTCTCACTCTTAAAAACTTTGCCTCCACTTGTTCTTTCTCTTCAAGGTCCTCACTGAACCATGCACTCAAGTTTGCAAAACAATTCTTTAGCAGTGAAACATAGAAATGTTTAAAATCACATATGTGGGGGCAGGAGGGAGTTAAAAAAGAAAGAGGAATAAGAAAATGATACTGATTTTTGTAATTATCGAATGCTAATTTACTGGCACTGATTAGGTGATAAGGATGATTAAAGGCGTTTTCGTCTGTTGCTCAGTTATGTCCAAGGTCCCAAATGCCAACTCTGAGTCCTTAACCGCCTCTTTACCAGGTTTTTCCTAGCTAATGTAGGCAAGCTCTGAGCCCCTACTATAAAGAATCACAAACTGATAATTCAGTGAATTGCCCAGGAATGTGTAAGAGTTGGTAGCTCCTTTGCTTTAGACTCCTAATGTCCTGAAACCCAGTCCGGTGGCCCTGTATTAGTGTCGACGTTGCCTCAGACGGTTCCTTCAGCTCAGACTCTTCCATTGATCCTGCTCTCAGGGACCTTGTAAAACCAGAATACCTGGCAGCGTAGTAAGCGATCGCTTCTTAAGCACAAGGGAGATAAACAGCATTTTATCAAAGCCCTATTACCCAAGTTTCCTTGATTTTCACTTTTTTAGGTATCCTATCAGGTACTCCCATATTTCAAAGTAGTAGGCTTACGGGGTTATTTCTGGATTCCTAAAGGTTAGCCATCATACAGACGTTTTATTCTGCAAGATGAGAATTTAGAACTGTACTTCCCCACTGCTTCAGTTTAATTAGATCACCGTGATTAGTTTTAAAGATTTTTATTACAGGCATTTAAGTATACTATGATTGCTTTTCCTCACATTTGTTTGCTCTGTTTTCCTTGTAGCTGTTATTAATTCTTGCCAGTTCCCCCCAACAAGATTGTAAAACCCTCCACACACTCTTTTCCTCCCAGTATCAGGTAACCCAGCCCTTCGCACCCCCTCTCTTCCAGCACCATTCCTAGAAGTATCTTGGAGCCCCCTCTTCCTGCTCTGTTTCAACCTAGTTGCATGTTCGAAACTCTTTATTCTCCTCTATCTCCTGATTGGCTGGGTTTAAAATTTTTAGGTTAGAAAGGATTGTCTCCGCATTTTTTTTTTTACAGACTTCTAGATTCCAGTGTTGTTGATGAGAAGCCTAATGCTGTTGCAAATGCATGGTGCCAAATCCTTTATTTTTAACTTTTCCCCCTCTGCTCTTAAGATCTTTTCTTTTACCTGCAATGTCTGAGATCTCACAATGATGTGCCTTTTTGTAGGTTTCTTAACATTCCTTGTGTTGAACACTCAGTAGGTCCTTAACTGTAGAAATCTCTTTCAGTTTTTCTAAATTGTATAGCATCTCTTTGAGAAATTTCGTCTTCATTGTCTTTGTTTTTGTTTCTAAAGCTCCTGTTTGAAGAATTCTTCCATACTCTGTTATCTTCCCTTAAAAAAAATCTTTCTCTTGATAAATGACTGAAGTATCTTTTACCTAAGAATGCTGAAGATATTTTTTTAAAGAAAAGCAAATGTTTTTTTTCTGCTTTCTGTTTCCTTCAGATTCCAAAGAGAAAAATGTTTGGAAGTGCTGTGTGAGTCCCAAACCTACTCACAAACGGGGTGGAGGAGAGACACACGATATCAGCACCTATAAACCATTTTCTGTGGTCTCTTTCGTTTGCTGTCTTTCTCCAGAGAGAAAACAGAATTTTGGCGAGAGGGTCATAAGGGAGGCGGGACAGGAGTGCCGCATTCTTGAAGGGGAAGGGGAGGGGCAGGCAGCGTTTTACTATGCAGTATGAAATTTCCTTCTCATGGTGTGTCTAGAGCCCCTCTGATTCCCTCCAACATCATAAACTAGGTTTTCTGCCTGGGGAACGATGGGTAACTGTCGCAGCTTCACAGGACTTGCTTTAAAAACTTGTGAGCACTGCCCTTTTCAATCCTGCCTCAGGCTCCCCTCCTTCTTCCTCTGTAGTTCCAGAGCCTTTCTGGGGTTCTGCTTTGTGAATCACTTGGGGCAGTTTTCTCTCAGCTAACTACCCCATCCGCAAAGAGGCTTCCGGGGTTCAAATAACCTCTCTTTGGCAGAGTTAACTTTAAAACATATCTTTTAGGCTGAAAGCATTGCATAAGTTAATATGTGAACAAACGCTTAGAACAGTATCTGCCACATAGTAAGCATTGAGTAAGTGTTGTCATTGCTGTCTTCCAGCAGTGTGTCGGCAGTCATCTTTTTATTTTAGCCTTTTGGGTTTATTCCTTTTTCATTGCTTTACTGTCATTTAAGTTAGGTTTAGGAAAGGAGCAGGCATACATAGGATTAACTTAAAGTCCTCTTTAAATTTAAAATTAGCCGTACTTAGGGATGACTCTGGATATTACTAAGCTAATATAAATTTCCCAGCCCTTCAGAAGCCACCGGTCATTTGTCCTCTTAAAAAATGCAGCGCTGCCCTAATATCACGCTTTCTAAGGAGAGCTCATGATGGTGCAGTGTAAAGTGCTTTGGTTCCGAGTTAGAAATCCCAGCTCCAGCACCTACCAGCTGTGTAACTTTGACAAACCTCTCTAGCCTGTTTCCTCTTCCGTTAAACAACATTTTTTTCTAATGCAACAACCATCGGCTAGCATTTGGTAGGCCTTTGAACTTGATAGCAAAATGGTGTATTTGGCCTGCTTAGGGGAGTTAGGCGCCACCAGGTGGTTTTCTCCATCAAAAACCACGCGCCCCCTGCGAAGTCTAACCTTGACCAGCTAGGCTGCTGGCGCCCTGGGAATAGAGCCGCCAGAACCTCAGTCAGAGAGGCGCGGCCCAGCCAGCTCCGCCCCCACCTATTTCCCGGGGCCAGGCGACCACACGTCGCCAGGATCGCCCCTCCGCGGGAAGGAGAGTAGTCGGTGCCCTCAACAAACATGGCCTCCGCGCTGGCGTCAGCCCTGCTCGGGAGGCCGCGCTGCCGCCTGGGAATCGCGGGCTTGGCGTCACCCGGCGCGGGGCCACGTGACGAGGGAGGCGCCAGAGGCGGCGTGGCTTGCGCAGGCGGAGCAGCCGCGGAGGCCTTAGTGGGGTGGGGGCTGCTGGGCGAGGTTTCCTGGCGGGTCCGCGCCTCGCACTCACGTGCTTGCCTGCTAGCGCTCGCTGTCCTGGGCGCTGCCGGTGAGGAGCCGGGGAAGGGGCCAGGGGGACGGGAGGGGCGCGCCCCTTCCGAGGCCGAGAGGGGGCTGGGCCCGGCCGGCCTGGCAGGGAGGGTGGCGGACGCGGGGCCCTGGCGCCGGCCGCAGGGGCTGTTGGAGGCCGAACCTAACCCGCGGGGCCAGCGATGCAGGTGAACCTGGAGGGCCGGATGCCCGCCCAAAGGCCCAGCCCGGGCCGCCACGGGCTGCACCCGTGAAGTTTATCTTCGGGCTTTTTCCCTTAAAGTGGAACCAGGAGCCAGGTTGGTGGGCTCCTAAAATCTTTAAAAATACCCTGGATTGACGTCAGATATGGGGACCAGGCAATCCTGATTCCTTGGCATGTGTACCTTGTGCCCCTGGGAAATCCCGAGGCAGCTGGTTGAAGGAGACCCATTCATGAAAGGCTTAGCATGGTCAATTGAGAAACTCTTGTTCTGGACAATTTGTTAACCAGATAGTCTGCATGGATATTTTTATTTCAGTCGTTTTATCTTGACCTTCTGAGTCTTCTACTAAAATTTCTCTGCACCCAAACGGTAAAGCTTGCTGATCAGGGAATTCCTTATGCAGGAGGTTGCCAGTTCCCTGCGTTTTATCCAAACCCGGGACGTGTTGAGGATCCCGTGCCCTTCAAGCTGAAGAAATGAAGGCCTAAAGCGTGTGAATCCAGCCTAGGTAAGGAGGCGTTAAGAAGCACAGCTGTTAATCCTTTCCTTAGCAGTTGGGAAGGTGTCACTCTAGAATCACACATGCAGAAGCCCTGGTTCATAGACTGGCCTCCATGATCTTGGTTGTTAGATTGAAGTCTTAGAATCTTGAATGAAGAGTTGATTGCGGTTGATTTGTTTCTGTTCTTCTCATAGGAAAGGAATAATGCTGTCAGCATGTCTGCACACTCCATGCTCTGTGAACGAATTGCTGTAGCCAAGGAGCTGATCAAGAGGGCAGAATCACTTTCTAGATCACGAAAAGGTGGCGTAGAAGGTGGCGCAAAGCTGTGCAGCAAGTTGAAGGCAGAGTTGAAGTTCTTACAGAAAGTAGAAGCTGGGAAAGTAGCTATTAAAGAGTCCCACTTACAGAGCACTAACCTAACACATCTAAGAGCCATCGTGGAATCGGCAGAAAACCTGGAGGAGGTTGTCAGCGTTCTTCACGTCTTCGGTTACACAGACACCTTGGGAGAAAAGCAGACCCTTGTGGTAGACGTCGTGGCAAATGGTGGTCATACTTGGGTGAAAGCCATTGGCCGAAAGGCTGAAGCTCTGCATAACATTTGGCTGGGCAGGGGTCAGTATGGGGACAAAAGCATCATTGAGCAGGCTGAAGACTTCCTCCAGGCCAGTCACCAGCAGCCAGTGCAGTATAGCAACCCTCACATCATCTTTGCATTTTACAACAGTGTCTCCAGCCCCATGGCGGAGAAGCTGAGAGAAATGGGCATATCTGTAAGAGGAGACATAGTGGCCGTGAACTCCCTGTTAGATCACCCTGAAGAGCTCCAGCCGAGTGAGAGTGAATCGGATGACGAGGGACCGGAACTTCTGCAGGTGACCAGAGTAGATCGAGAAAATATTCTGGCAAGTGTTGCTTTTCCAACAGAGATAAAGGTTGACGTGTGCAAAAGAGTAAATCTGGACATTACTACTCTGATCACATATGTCTCTGCCCTCAGCTATGGAGGCTGCCACTTTATCTTCAAAGAGAAAGTGCTCACAGAACAAGCAGAGCAAGAGAGAAAAGAGCAGGTTCTACCACAGCTGGAGGCGTTCATGAAGGACAAGGAGTTGTTTGCTTGCGAATCTGCCGTCAAGGATTTTCAGTCCATTCTAGATACCTTAGGAGGACCCGGGGAAAGAGAGAGGGCCGCTATGCTAATTAAGCGAATTAATGTGGTCCCAGACCAGCCTTCTGAGCGTGCCTTGAGACTAGTGGCCAGTTCAAAAATCAACAGCCGCTCATTAACGATTTTTGGAACAGGAGACACCCTAAAAGCCATCACAATGACTGCCAATAGTGGTTTTGTTAGAGCTGCCAACAACCAGGGTGTTAAATTTAGTGTGTTTATCCATCAACCCAGAGCACTTACCGAGAGCAAAGAGGCCCTAGCTACCCCTTTACCCAAAGACTGCACCACTGACAACAAACACTAATGACATCCTTTAAATATTGTCATGGAAATAAGTTATTTATACCAAAGGCCGGCTCTTCCCATCTTAATTGGAAGCAGAAAGAGGTCCGCAGTAAAAATAATCCTTAGGACCCTTAAACCAGTAAAGTTGATTGTGTGTCTCATCTACAAAGTATATAACCTAAAGTAGAAAAAGCACAAGAGGCAGCCTTATTTATCAAACTGGCTACATTATAGTTAGAACAGAAATATGTAAGGCTTTTAGCTGTATCACAATACAAATATCACAATCCAGTAGGGCTACAATTTCCCTAGTGGTAATTGCATTTCTTGGTCTGTGGCTACATTGCATCTTGCATTAAATATCTGGAGAAAACTCTGAAACTTGTTTTTCATTATATTGATTTATCAACTGATTCGGGTTGAGGTAATAGTTTATAATTAAGTTTAGATTCCAAAGTGATGACCATTATTAATGAAAAGAAACTTTCTTGATTGCTCTCTGTCAGTGCAGTCTGGTGGGTTTATTTACAAAGAGTACATTAATACAGAAGGAAATAAAGTGAATTCTGATCTCAGGAGTCCCATGAACTGTTGATACACCATTGTGAAAAGATAGACAGCAGTCACAATGCTACAAGCCTAAGATAAGTTTAAGGTTAAATATTAATTTGAATGTATTGAAAACGAATTACATAAAATAATTCAGATTTTACTTTTAAGTGTAAGCAGCCCCCCCACATTGCCAGTGTTTGGATCGTGAATACTTCTGTTCTTGTTTTTGCAAGCGGAAAGGGACAGCTGCATTACCTTGTCCTGTGAAATAGTGGCAGGAGATTCCATGCCAGTTATATGACACAGTTGTAATTAAAAAGAAATGTTTATGTCCATATTGTGGTAGTTGTTTTATTAATGTGCAATGAAGACACATTAGCAAAGTTGATATGTTTTGCTTCCATTTAAAAAAATTGGGAAGTGAGTCTTAATGCTTAAGTAATAACTTGCGCTAAGCATAGGAGCCAGCAGTAGAACTCGATTTTGTGTTCCCATGGCCTGACCTTTCTACTGTGCAAACCTATTCTGTGGGGAGAGGAAACCAGTTTCCAGCCACAACACTGAGCAGGTGGACTTTGATTATCGGGGCCCATGGACACTGAAAGGAAATGCAAAGTTTAGTGGACGGGGTGTTTTTCTTGGGAGAGATGCTGTTTCTAACTCAATGCATTGCCTAGGCTGTGATTGGGCTTTCAATTTAGTATAGACAAGTAGATTTAACTTTCATTACAACAGAAATTGTCTAATGTTAGAAACAGGCCTTAGGCCTTTTCAAGCACCTATGAAAACTGCCAGAGTACTTGGTGCTATTACGTATTGAGCATTATAATAACAGTTATTGGTACCAAAAAAATGAATACTGCTCTTTGCTATGAGTTCTTAGTCTGAAATGGAGGTAAACAATTGAAGTATAATTAATGTACTAAATTTTCTAAAAGAACTATATTTACCATGCTATGGGAAGAGAGTAAGGGAGTAATTCTTGCTATGGGGTCAGGAAATCAGAGAGGAAGTGGCCTTTGTGAGGCCCGGGTGTGAGATTTTATGTGTATAGGGAGTGAGTTGGGAAGATACTGAAGTGTGAATATGAAGGCCTGTTCAGAGTCCAGTCTTAATGTGGACGAAATGAGGTGAAGCTAGAAAAGCAGGCGAGGTTCTCTGAAGAGTTTGATGTTGGCCATTGGTCATTTTTAGGAAGGACGCATCCTGATCAGTCTCTTAGGAAAACATCAAAACCTGTAGTGTGGAGGAAGAATTAAAGGAATTGAAGATGGGCTTGTGTTGATGGCCTTGGCTAGAGCGATATGGTGGCTGTAGTCATGAATACATGCTGAATTTGTTCAAGGCAGAATTGACATGATACTTACAAACATTTATCAGGTGCCGCTGAAAAATAGAGCAATATAATTTGGGGTATCAAACGGAATATAGCTGATACTAGAAGTTGAAGCTGAATCACTTTCAAATGAGGGACAGCGGTGGAGAATAAATGTGGTCCATGGAAGAGTAAACAAGTCATAAGAATCCTGAAGGAACCATAAGAACTGAAAATCATAGCATAAGAGCTGTAAGACCAGAAGAAATGTAAGAAGGATATAAAACAGCTTTGGAGAAGATTAATTAATTGTAGAAAAGCTATGTACCATTTTGATAAGTTTAGAAATCTGAATGACACAGATGATTTTCTTAGGAAATATGAGTTAGAGTTAAAAAACCTGAAAAACCTATTTAATCGTCATTGAGAAAATTGCTGAAATAGTTAATGGCCTCCAGGAAATTTTCAGGTCCAGTGAACTTCCTTACATAAGTTTTTGCTTACTTTTAAATGTCAAATAATGTCCTTACTCTGAAAAATAATATGGGGAGTTCCTGTTGTGACTCAGCTGAAATGAATCTGACTGGCATCCATGAGGACGCGGGTTTGATCCCTGGCCTTGCTCAGCGGGCTGAGGATCTGGCGTTGCCATGAACTGTGGTGTAGGTTGCTGACGCAGCTCGGACCCCGCATTGCTGTGGCTGTGGTGTAGGCTAGCGGCTACAGCTCTGATTTGACCCCTAGCCTGGGAACCTCCATATGCCGCGGGTACGGCCCTAAAAAGACAAAATGATAGTAATAATATGGGCATACCATGTCTGACACACAACAGGCACTTGATAAGTGTTTATTAACACTAATTCTGCCTTCAACGACTTGAGGTGATGAAAATGTTTTGAAACTAGATAGAGGTAGTAGTTGTACAACATTATGAATGTTTTAAAGCCACTGAATTTTTCACTTTTAAGTCAGTTTTATGTTTTGTGACTTTCAGTTCAATTAAAAAAAAAAAAAAATAGTACCCTTGTAAGTAGGGTGGAAATATTTAACCTGGTAAGACATGTTCCATTTATTTGCCCTCCCTTTTCCCCAAATGAGGATGATGGCAGCTCCTGCTTGGGTGAAGGCCCTGGTAGAGTCTGGAGCCCGAGGACTGTATCTTAATTCGTATAATTGCAGGCCAGTTGTCTCAGATTGTTACTGTGTTGGCAACGTTTTCACATTCAGTTTAAGGAACAGAACCGTAACTCTGATACCAAAACAAGACTTCTTAGGGTTAAAAAAAAAAATCTGCCTGAAATGTCCATTTAAAGAATGGAAACACAAACCTCCCAGATAAAATGGGTTCCAGGTGAAGAATACCAACCCCTGTGGCATCTTGTTTCCCAGAGGATGTAGGGCAGCGATGAACCTCCAGCCTGAATATTAGGGACCTGGGGGTTAACCTCTATGCTGGGTTAGATAGAATTAGAGGCGTAAGACCTGCTTTGAGACAGGTAATCCCAGGACCCCTGCATGCAGCCTTGGAAAGGCTGGATTCATTCCCTGAGAAAAAGGATCCTGGAAACTTGGCCCAGGTGACAGCAAGAAAGTGTGACTCCAGTGGCTCTGAGTGGAAGGAAATAAGCTTGAGAGAAATCAAACCCAGCCTGTGCTCCACTGGTCACTTTGCAGGGTAGGCCCAGGAGCGTGAAGTGAGTATAAAAATGGGGCTCAGGAGAGCACTGTCTTTCAGATTCTGGACAGAAACATGCCTGGCACCCTTTAGGACCTGGGGACCCTTCAGTTCTCCAAGCGTCACAGAGTCCAGGGGAAACAAGCTTTGCTTGGATGAGCTTTCCAGGAGAGAGCGTGGGAACCTCCAAGGAAGTCTTCCACCACCAGTGAGTCAGCAACACAGAGTTCTGCAAGAACTTTAATTAATAGTAATACGATCTGATAAATAATACCAAGAAAGTGTTAGGGTCTTTGACCTGTTCCCCACATATGTTCTAAAAAAAAAAAAGATAGAGATGAATCAGAGGCAGGTGGAGGCTAAAATAGCATTTGCTGACAAAACATGGCATGTGGTGAAGATGGAGTATGTGGTTTATGTCTGCAGCAAGTGGCCTGAACCCCAGAGTTAGGCAGACGCCACCCACCCAGGTGCAGGTGGTGCTGGGCATGTGATGTGATGAGCAGCTCGTCTGTTGCAGAGAACACCTCGTTCATAGATACGAGGCTCATTCCCAAGAGGAAATGGGCAGAGATGAGCCAGCATGCCAGGTGGTCCAGGAAATGACTCTGTGTTCCCCGAAGGGGAGAAGGGCCAGGAGTGCACTGGGAGAACACCCCCACCACCACTGCCCCCGTCCCAGCCATCAAGGAATCAGAAATCCATCTCTGCAGGAATAAAACATGTTTAAAGAAATTATAAAGTATAGAGACCTTAAGGAGAGATCAGGACTTCTAGTAATAGAAAAAGTCTTCCTGCAATTAAAAGTTCTGATACAGGGAGTTCCCGTCGTGGTGCAGCAGAAGCGAATCCGACTAGGAGCCATGAGGTTGTGGGTTCGATCCCTGGCCTTGCTCAGCGGGTTAACGATCCGGCATTGCCGTGAGCTGTGGTGTAGGTTGCAGATGCAGCTCAGATCCTGCGTTGCTGTGGCTGTGGCGTAGGCCAGCAGCTGTGGCTCCGATTAGACCCCTAGCCTGGGAACCTCCACATGTCACGGGTGTGGCCCTAAAATGACAAAAAGACCAAAAAAAAAAAAGTTCTGATACAAACTTTAAAAAAGTAAATCAGACAAAATTAAATAAAACCCTCTGAACTGCTATAGAGCTCTTAATAAATTTTCCAGAATTCAGCAACGCAGTGAAAGGATGGAAAATCCGAGAGGCGGAGACCTGGAGGACAAATTGTGAGGTCCACAAAGGTCAACGCCGACAGAAGGCCCGGCACAGGGAGCCTGGTCCCCGTTCTCCCTCCTGTAGGGGCTGCAAACCCGCAAATCCTTGCTTCGCCAGCCTTGCCTGTATCAGGAAGTGGCCAAATACCTGGGCAATTAGTCTGTAAGTGCTGCCTCCTCCTTCCACCGCGTTTAATGTGGGCCATGGCCAGGCTTGCCCTCTGGAGCAATGATAGCCAATGTGCAGAGGAAACGGTAGACTGGAGGATGTCATCTTTCAGAATAAAATGACTTTATGAGGGAGTTCCCCCTGTGGCTCAGGAGTAATGAACACAGCTAGTATCCATGAGGACACAGGTTCGATCCCTGGCCTTGCTCAGTGTCTTAAGGATACGGTGTTGCTGTGAGCTGCGATGTAGGTTACAGACTTGGCTTAGATCTGGTGGATCCAGTGTTGCTGTGGCTGTGGTGTAGGCGGGCAGCTACAGCTCCGATTTGACTCCTAGCCTGGGAACTTCTATATGCTGCGGGTGTGGCCCTGAAAACACCAAAAACAAAACAAAAGCAAAAAAAAAACCCTGAATTTATGAGGATGAGAGGAATGTGGAGGGAATGCCACACAGTCTCTGGTGCTGGGAAAAAAAAAATAAAGTCCCGGTTTATTTAAGTCACTGTAGTTGACTTTGCATGACGTGTATTAGAAAGTATTTCTGACATTAAGGCTTTTTTGTCCCCCAAAGGATGAACAGACAAAATGGGCGAGAAACAATAAATATAATTTTGCAGAATACTGCCAAACATTTTCCCAAAGTGATTGTACACAGTGACACAATTAGAAGCAATGTAAGAGTTTTAATTATTTACCTTACTATCAAATACCTGGTATTTTCACTTTAATTTTAGCCATTCTGTTGAGTGGGAAGTGTTATCTCTTTGTGCTTTTAATTTGTAATTCTCTGCTTCCTGATGACATTGAGCAACTTTCATGTCGATTTTGGCCACTTTAATATTCTTTTCTGGTGAAGTTCAAATGTTTTGCCTGTCATTTAACTGGAGTGCCTAGGTCTCTTCATTAATTTGTAGGAATTCTTTATATGTTCTGACCATGAGTCTGTTAAAACATGGATTGCAAATATCTTTTCTCATTCTGTGGTTTCTTTTTTCACTGTCTTGTGGTATTATTTCATGAATAAATGTTCTGTTGATTATGACCAATTTAATTACATTTTTACTAGCAGATTTTGTTGTAGGCTTGAGAAGGTTTTGCCTGTTCTTATGAAGATATTCTCCTATATTTCTTTTTAAACTTGATTGCTTCAACTTCTGTATTTAGTTTGGCATAGGTAGGGGTCACAGTTCATTTTTTCCTTGTAGTTGTCCAAATGACCAGCACCTTTTTCCACTGAATTGCAGCGTTTTTCCTTCCACAAATAAGATGTGGGAGATTTTTGCATCTATTCTGGACTCTTATTTCTATTATATTGGTCTATCTGCGTGTTCTAGTAACAGCACCGCACTGTCTTAATTTCTGTAGTTTTCTAGTATGTTTTGTATCGGTGGATTAAACGCGCTTGTCTTGTTCTCTTTATTCAGTATCTCCTTGGGCAGAAAGAAATCTGAATCCAGTGAGTGGCACATTTCATGTGTTTTCCCTTTGCTGTTTGATGCCTTCTAATAGGTGTTTGATATATTTTTGTTCAGTTGAAATTGCTTACAGTGTAGGGTAGTCTAATATTAACTATCCCAATACAGCTGGAAAGGGCAGTCTAATTATTTATTTTTTAATTTTTTGCTTTTTAGGGCTGCACCTGAAGCAAAAGGAAATTCCCAGGCTAGGGGTCGAATCAGAACTGCAGCTGCCGGCCTACACCACAGCCACAGCAACTTGGGATCTGAACCATGTCTGCGACCTTCACCACAGCTCATGACAGTGTCAGATCCTTAACCCACTGAGGGAGGCCAGGGATTGAACTCACATCCTCATGGATCCTAGGCGGGTTCGTAACCTGCTGAGCCACAACAGGAACTCCTAATTATTTTTATTTCATATTTGAGTGTTATAATTTTCCTCTATTTTATTGTGGCAAGATTTTTTTTTTTTTTGGTATAAAATTCTTAGATTCTTAGATTCTGTTCTTTTAGTATTATATCTCTGCTAATGCTATATAGGTAAGGGCAATTTCTTTAATATGATATGTGTGTGTGTTCTGGAATCCTATAATTCTTTTTTTTTTTGAATTCCTATAATTCTTGGATGTTGTCCCACTGTCTTCGGTTTCTTCCTTCCTTCCTTGACTCTCAGATTCTCTCTCCAAGGGATCCCACAGCCTTGCTGGCTCTCCTAAACGTGGTGCCACCACTTAACTAGTAAGAAGTACTTGCCAGTCTCTTCCTTTTGATTCTGCTGTTCCCAGCCCTGGGGCCCTCCTGGGTTCAGAGTCTCTCCATACCTCCCGTCCCAGTGCTTCCGCCTGCTGTTGGGAATGGAAACTTCTGTTTTTTTTTTGTGTTTTCTTCTCTCTAGGACCTCTTCATATTCTCTACCTTTCTGTGCAGTTCCTGCCAAATCTGCTGGCCTTGGATGTGTATTTCCTATTCATTCATAAAGTGGAGATTTTGTTTTTCTTTTATATTTTCTGCATTGTAGTTGTGCTGTAGGAGTAGGTTATGGTTTTCTTTTCTTTTTTTTTTTTTTTTGTCTTTTTGCCTTTATGTAGAGCCACACCCGCGGCATATGGACTTTTCCAGGCTAGGGGTCTAACAGGAGCTGTAGCCGCCGGCCTTCGCCAGAGCCACAGCAACGTGGGCTCCGAGCCGCGTCTGCAACCTTCACCACAGCTCACGGCAATGCCGGATCCTTAACCCACTGAGCAAGGCCAGGGATCGAACCCGCAACCTCGTGGTTCTTAGTTGGATTCGTTAACCAATGAGCCATGAAGAGAATTCCAGGTTATGGATTTTTTATGTGCTCTCTTTCTGGTTCCATATCGTCTAGTGAAGGAGATGTGGGGAAAATGACTCTAGAAGGCTGTCATTAATCACTTTATAGCACAATTATACTCCTGAATAGATATATCATGTTTTTTATGAAATACTATACAATTTACTGATGGACTTTTTAAAGGCAGTTTGTAGTATTCTGTTATTATAAGCAGTTCTGAAAAAAAACCTATTACTAGGTCTAGTGACATGTAATTTATTGCCTAACCTGAGAAATGTCTGAAATTAAGATGTGAAGGCAATAGAGCTATTTCTGTTGAACTGGGCTATTCTGGGCAAACTGGACACCCTGCTTTGCCCCAAACATCAATTCCTTCAAGTATTAAAGGTTATACTCCTATATATTTTGAAATTTATTGCCAAGTTGTCCTTCAATAAATTGTACCAATTTGCAATTATATAAGTCATTTCTGAAGGTGTCTTTAACTTACATAACCATCAATGCTAAATATTATACAACCTTTCAAAAATTTTAATAAATATGATTAAAACTTTTTAACTTTCTAAATGAGTATACATTTAATTGTGAATGAAGTTGTTGATGAGTTTATTGGCCATTTATATGTATTTTTTGCTTTGAATTACTTTACATTTTTTGAGCATTTTTCTTATTTATTTATTGATTTATTTATTTTAGGGCCACACCTGCAGCATGTGGACATTCCCAGACTAGCGGTCAAATCAGAGCTACAGCTGCTGGCCTACACCACAGCCCCAGCAACACCACATCCAAGACATGTCTGCCACCTACACAACAGCTCATGGCAACGCTGGATGCTTAACCCACTGAGCAAGGTCAGGGATTGAACCTGCATCCTCATGGGTCCTAGTCAGATTTGTTTCCACTGAGCCACGACAGAAACTCCCCTATTACGTATTTCTAAATCTTCTACTTTGTCTGTTGTTTTTTGTGGCTGCGAAAATGCTAATACGTTTATCAAAACTGTTTCCCTTTTCTCCTGAACACACAGTGGATACACATTTATCAGCCGAGGAGTATGGGTGGGAGCGATATACACCACTTCCAGGCTTGGCGCTGAAGCCTCTTGTGTGGTCTTTCTCAGCCTTTTTCTCATCCACAGCCAGACACAGAGGACCCTGTGGCGGACCGTGAGCTGGGAGTTGACCGAGTACTTCCACTGGGCACGACTGAATCATGCTCCTTTTCTTTCATTACTGAACCCCGTACAGCTTTTAGGAGCATCATCTTCTCATGTCCTTCCAATCTGAAAGGACCTCTTCAGATGTGATCTGTTCTTTTCAATCTCTTTCCAGAGTGTTTTGCTGATTCTTTGGATCTTCCTAAGAAGAAAGCAATACACCCGTCAGTATAAAAGACTTTCCAACCTAGATACTAGGATTATCCCAGGAGATAAACACTTTTAATCCAAAAGATTTCATTTCAGAAAATAATTGTTTTTTGCTCCTCTATGCCTTAGATGTGTTATCAGCATTGTTAAGAAATCGTACAAAATGACTACAGGTCCAAACTAAATTTCAAGTGGAGCATTTTGTTTTGTATTTTTGATGACAATTATATCTACCAGTGAGGTTTATAGCAAACACAACACACACTTACAACACAGACAGAGCAATTATATGCACAAACACATGTATGCATACATTTTGCATAGTTTTCTTCCTGTAAGTACAAAAACAAAACAAAATTTTTGTAGATAATTTTGTTCAAAACTGTCTGCACTATGGAAAGTAATTGTCCATAATTTAGGTATTAAGGATGGAATTCTGGAGTGAGTTGTATATGTGAAATTCTTGAATGAGTCGTGGAAGTGGGGGGTGGTAAAAATGGTCAGAGAGCTGTGTTTCCTAAGTCTCCAGCACAGAAAAATAAAGGCATAGCGCCTCTGATGCTTACTCTCCTGGGATATTTCACAGTGGATAAAGAAGGAAGAATTTTCAGCTGGTAGAACTTTTTAAAAATGACAGTGATAATAATAGCAACAGTAATAGTAATAATAACCATAACAATGATAACAAAAACTGCTGTCTGAACTAATTTAATCACTTTCAAAACAAAGAAAGTGCACTCAACAAATTATTTTTTTTAAGGCCGCACTTGTGGCAAATGGAAATTCCCAGGCCAGGGTCTGAATCAGAGCTGGGGGAAAAAAAAAAAAAAGGGGAACAGCAACACTAGATTCAAGCCACATCTGCGACCTTCATTGCAGCTCATGGCAACGGCGGATCCTTAGTTCACTGAGAGAGGTCAAGGAGTCCAACCGCATCTTCATGGAAAATATATTGGGTTCCTAACCCACTGAGCCACAGTAGGAACTCCAGTAAGTAATCTTTAACTTCAACTTTATCTCTATCCCCCCCCATTTTCTCTTTTTTTTTTTTCCCAAGAAAAACGAGTGTGGAGGTGGTTTAATGGTCTTTTATAGATCCCTGAGGATGCAGTAGTCATTTTTAAGCCCTTCTGGAGTGAAAGACAACTATTCCTGATGTCGGGAATACAAAAGTGACAAGGATTAGTCATAAGGTATAATTTATAAATTCCAGACTGAATTAATTGCCATCAGTTTGGCCATGTGGTCAGGAAACTTAAGAATCAGTTTGATATGTGGACATATCTTCCCAACTCTGGTGCAATGAAGAATGCTGCATTAAAAAAAAAAAAAAAAGGATTTGGGAGGGAGTTCCCGTTGTGGCTCAGTGGGTTAAGAATCCAGCTGGTATCCATGAAGATGCGAGTTCCATCCCTGGCCTTGCTCAGTGGGTTAAGGATCCGGAGTTGCTGTGAGCTGTGGTGTAGGTCTCAGACATGGCTCAGATCCGGCGTCGCCGTGGCTGTGGTGCAGGCCGGTGGCTGCAGCTCCAATTTGACCCCTAGTCAGGGAATTTCCTTATGCTGCAAGTGCGCCCCTAAAAAGCAAAAAAAAAAAAAAAAAAAAAAAAAGGATTTTGGAGATCATCTTTGTCTAATCCACCTCATGTTGTAGGTAGAAGCAGAGTTTAGAAAAATGAAGGAGAAACAGCTAAAACTCAGGTTTGCTAATTACCAGCTCTTGCCACTGGGAGGCAGCACAGCGTAATGGTCAGGCCTTGCCTGAGAGGCAGGCAGGCCCTTATCTGATTCCTCATTTTGCCACTCTGAGCCCTGGGCAAATAATTTAACCTTACCAAGCTTCAGTTTTCTCTTCTGTAAAATAAGAACAGTTATCTGTTTTATAGGGTTGTTATCAGGATTAAAATGAAACACTGTACATATAGCATTTAAAGCAGAATCTGGCACGCCATAAAGCCTAGCAACCATCACTTCTTGCTAGTTATACTTTCTGTACCTTTTACGTGTGTTTGCTTTTAACTTTCCTGCCAATTATTTCATTTTGGACTAACTTTTACATGTTAATTTATATATACTGCAAGCTCAAACTTGAGGAACGCTTTCTTTTGTGTCACTTGACCCTTTATTATTTTGCAACATTGCATTTTGGGAATTCCAACTCCTGCTCATTTTTGTTTGAATCCTAAAGAATTTACTCCCCCCCCCCCCATTTCCTTAACTGCTGGTAAAAATTCTGGCAATAATTCAGACATGGCAAGTAGAGGACCCTGAGAATGGCACTCCATGACCTGTCCCCCCACCCCACAACAGGGCAGGTATTGTTAGGGTATCTTGACAATTTTAATAAGGGTTGTTTTCAATTTCTGTGATGGACAGGATGTGGGTTTGGGGTACCTTTCCTATGTCTGTGTATCTTTGGGGGTGTGGGATGTGAAGTCAGGGGGAGGTTGAGACATTGGTGGGCAGGTCAGTTATATGTGGAGTGGGGACATTGCAGTGCCAATGGCAAACAATTCAAAGACTGAAACCATACGGCATTAATTCCCCAAGACCTATTTCAATTCCAATTCTAGGTCAAGTTCTGGCCTTTGTTTGCTCTTTTCTCATCTCACTTCAAATCCTTTTTCAAATGAAAGTGGTGGCACAGGTCAAATAAGCTCCTACTAAATATTCCGTGATTTTAATAACCCTCAATTTATTATTGAAAGCCATGTATGACGAGAAAGGGTGAATCATAACCAATGTCACCAGCAGAGCATTTTGGGAGGTGGGTGTTCAGTGCCGTACCATGAATAATGTGAAGGAAAAGAAAATATTTGGCCATAGGCAGAATCGGTGGGGGTGGGGGGCTTCCCACGGGATTTAGACCCTTGTGTTGTTTTCAGACTTGATGTCTTTGTCATCAGTTCTAGTTTGCTCCATTATTAATGCCACCATCTGGTAAATTCTAGCCCTCTTGGCATGTCTTCTATTGAGGATTCTTGTGATCTTAGTCTATAAAAGAAAAACAAACGGGCACTGCGTGAGTTGGGACCGGAAAATGAGTTTAGTTCTGCCTCCTAAGAAGGTGTCTGTGTACCTCTGCCCTGCTCCTCTCCCTTTCTCACTCGCACGACGTATATTTAACTCAAGGAACATATGTTCTTCCTGCGTGATTTCTAGAATATAGAACATTGGTTCAAAGGAAAAAAAATGGGACAGTAGGACAAGTTTACAACCCTAAAGAAAATTCTGAGAGTTCCCATTGTGGCTCAGCAGGTTAAGGACCCGATGTTGTGAGGATGTGGGTTCCATCCCTGGTCTTGTTTGCTGGGTTAAGAATCTTTCAGCATTGTTGCAAGCTGTGGTGTAGGTCGCAGATGTGGTTCAGATCTGGATTTCTGGATTGGCTGTGGCGGTATTCAGCTTCTAGCCTTGGAACTTCCATATGCCACAGGTGCTGCTATAAAACAAACAAACAAACAAACAAAAAAGCTGCAGGAAGGAAAAAAATCACATGGAGATGCTAGTGAGTCCTACTTATTTTTGAGTTTCTGGGAACCGAGTGAGGTGCCGTTTTGACTATGGTTGTTTTATTTCTGTATTTATTAAGGGTGAGAGGATGGGAGCCAAGCAGAGCAGTGGACCGTAAAAGGTGCATGAATGACGAAGGAAAACTGACAAAAACAAAAGAACATACTAAGTGAAGTCAGGCAGAGAAGGACAAATATCACCTGATATCACTTATATGCAGAATCTAAAATATACAAATGAATTTCTTTACAGAGCAGAACCAGACTCACAGACAGAGAAGAAATTTATGGTTACCAAGGGGGAAGGGGTGGAGTGAGGGAGAAATTAAGTGTTTGGGATTAGCAGATACACACTACTATGTGTAAAATAAATAAACAACAAGGATTTACTATATAGAACAGGGAACTAGAGTCAATATCTCTTAATAGCATGTAATGGAAAGAATCTGAAAAGTAATATATAACTGAATCACTTTGCTGTATAACTGAAATCAACACAATATCGTAAATCCACTACACTTCAATAATTAAATCAAGGCAATACTTTTCCAAAACTCCAGCACTGGTGTTTGAACGTATCCTAGGAAAGGGTTGTCATCTCAGATGCTACATTGTCATTACAAAACAGGGAGACTGCACACATTGTTTAGGAATTTGCTTCCCCTCCACTGTCCCCATGAACATACGTATGTCTTGGGCATTAATCATTTTAGCTCTGAAAACCTGTCTTCAGGCATCTAGAGCAAAGGGCCAGTTTCTTCAGAGGAAAAAATTATTGATTTCTTCACTTTCTTTTTTTGTGCCTGTGGAAGTTTGTGCCAGAGCAGTGACCTCAGCCGTTTCAGTGACAACGCCGGATCCTTAACCCACTGTGCCACAAGGGAACTCCCAGTTTGTTTGGTTTCTATAGAAATGCACCTTTTCATTGTTTATTAATTTTTTTCTCTAGAAATGTCCCTTTTCCTTTTCAGAGAAGCATTTTACATTATGTCATAGAATAGTTGTAGACAGTTTCATCATTTCATGATGCCAAGTAAAGACATGGGGTGTCTGCCATTTATCTCTATAAGAATGAGGCTGAAACAAAGATAAAGCAAATCCCACCATCATCCTTCGAACAAGTGAGTACACATTTCTGAATGTTTTATGAGTTTTCTTTCTTGGAAATTTTAGATCACCGTTCAAGATTTAGAAATGTTGCGGTCTGGTCTCAAAGTAGTCCCATCTATTTCCTATAACATTTGTGATATTAACTGAGAAGCATTTTGTGTGATCATGGAATAGTTTTTCATTCTACTAAACAGGAAACAAGAATCCCAGACGGCTTTGTCACATACATGAAAATAAATCCGTAAGAATTTATTTAGGATGTATTTAAAATCATTGTTCTACCAGAATGATTTCTGGAGTCCTTGCTGAAGCTTTTGTAGTCCACTCAACCCAGTCCTTCTGTCCCTTTGCCTGGGAGATTGTTACTTGATCCTGCTGATTTTGTCAGAGAAAACCCCTCCTGAGGGAGATTATTCAAGACATCTTTAAACAAACAAAAGGAAAGTCAAAAGGGCACGGAGCCAGGGCTCCGTGGAATGGCTCACCGATTAACCATCTGGGTTAGATATTCAAGAAATGTGAGTGCGGGAATTTGGTTGGCGAGCACTTTATTTTTCCTTTGAAAGATGTTGGTTGACATCCGCAGGCCCTAATGTGTATCCGATCCTCTACAGGCTCTCAGTTGTTCGGGGATTTGTCTTGCTCTGTAGACGTAATAGCCACCTTTTAACCCTTTGGTTGGAGTGTCCCTGCCATGACCAGCCCAGTGTGCCCTAAAGAAAGGTTTCACGTTTCTCTTTGCTCTAATCCTATCTTGCACCTGGGAAAATACAAGCCACCTACATCCCGGAGCTCCCTAACTGCAGCTTTCTTCCCACGATATTTAGTAGCGTGTGTGAGGAACCAGGCACAGGACCTATGGATCCTCACCTGTGACCATGAACCTGGGACTCATCGCATCCTGAGAGGAGACAGGAGCTGGGTGGGACATTCTTTTATTTTATTTTTTTAATTTACTTTATTGAGGTATAGTTGATTTACAATGTTGTGTTAATTTCTTTCTTTCTACGCACCCTTTGTCGTTTGGGGAAAAAAAATGTGCAGAGCCATTAAAGGCCATTCTTTGATGATTTCATGTTTTTAAAATTCAAATTTCTGTTTCTTATTAAGTCATATATATATATATATATATATATATATATATTTTTTTTTTTTTTTAAAGGCCGCCCCCATGGCATATGGAAGTTCCCAGGCTAGGAGTCAAATCAGTGCTGCAGCTGCCAGCCTACATCACAGCCACAGCCACAGCCACACTGGATGGGAGCCATATCTGCAATCTACACCACAGCTCGTGGCAACCCTGGATCCTTAACCCACTGAACGAGGCCAGGGATTAAACCCACATCCTCACAGACAGTATATCAGATTCTTTACCTGCTGAGTCAAAACCAGAACTCCAATTTCTTTCTTTTCTTTTTTATTATTATTTTTTTAATTTTATGGCTGTCCCCACAGTGTGTGGAAGTTCCCAGGCCAGGGATCAAATCTGAGTTCCACCTGCAACCTGCCCCACACTGTGGCAGCCGTGGATCCCTTAACCCATCGCGCTGGTCCTGGGATCCAACCTGCACCTCCCGAGTGACCCAAGATGCTGCAGCTGGATTCTTAATCCACTGCTCCATGGGGCTAACTCCAATGTTGTATTAATTTCTGCAACACAGCATAGCGATACACACACACACACACACACACACACACACTCTTTTCATGTTCTCTTCCGTTATGATTTGTCACAGGATACTGAGTATAGTTCCCAGCACTATACAGTGGGACCTTGTTGTTCATATACGCGTAATAGTTCGTCCCTGGGCAGACCTCTGAGATCTCCACCAAGCAGCCTCACCAGCCACTGCTCTGTCCCTGTCCTGGACAGCACGGCCCGCCCTAGCGTGTGGCTGATTTTAATGGGGACGGCTTTGCGCAATGCTGTCACTTTATTCCTTCAACTGCCCATGGCTTTGGAAAAGGAGACAAACAAACAAATGTTCCTCAGGGACAGTTTTCCTCTCTCCACCCTCTCCAGCTGCATCCTCAGAGCCCCCTCTATCCCATGACATTTCCATCTGTGACGCCTCTTGTTTCTATGCTCTGAAGCTTTTCCCCAAAGCTTGTCGAGAGGGCTGTCTGCTCTGAGGCCTCTGTACACCCCCTAGAACTGTTCACTTGTCCAAGGAGAGGGACAGAGAACTTATGGCCTCATGAGAGGTCACCAGTTCAGATGGTTCCCCGAGGCAGGCGTGCGGCTCATAGCAATGTGCTGAGGTTTCAGTACTATTGACTCAGTTTTCAGGTGAGGAAGCTAGGGCTCTGGGTGGGTGACCGTGACGGGGACACGGTCCTTGGTCACGTGCCTGAAACAAGGGGCCAGCTCTCCCGATCCGTTCCCACTCACTCCCATTCTCATTTTCTGTGGCAAACACAGCTCTGCTGAAAACAGATAACCAAGCCGGACGGGAGCCCCTGTGCTACGGAGGATTTTGAGTGAGAAACACATATACATTTCAGAAACGATGAAATGTACATATATCTTTAAATCAGGAAACTCACCAAGAATGTCAGATGCCAAGTGACACTTCCTATGACTTGAGATATGCATCAAGAGTTTAATTTTTTTTTTTTTTTTTACTGCAGATAATCCCTGGAAAGATAGCTTTTCTTTAATCTCTTAATGATAGGTTCTGAATACTCGGACAGTTTCTAAATTCCTATCATAGTTAAAAGCATTGTGATAGTAATAGATACCCTTGTTTTTGAAAAAAACTCCAAATTTGCAAAATGTTTTTCTGAAAGTGCCCCTGTTTATTTGTTTTAACCGGGATTTTCTTGTTAACAGGCATTTATATATTAAAACATTTAAGGATGTTTATTTTTATTTTTCTAATTATAAAAGTGTTAGGTGTATGAACAAGAACTTTGGAAATCACAGAAAGTAGAAAGGACTTGATTTGTACACCTATAACTGAAATAAAATTCATTGTTAATATGAAAAAAAAAAAAGAAAGAAAGGACTTGCAAGTCCTCCCTAATTCTACTCCCGTAGTTAACAGTTTAATACCTTCTTCCCGTCTTTCTGTGTCATTTTTGGGGTGATGTTTAATATTAGATGTATAAAATATAGATTGTATGAAATATACATAAATTTTATATGTAAATTATATATATGAAGATATATATAATTTTATATAGATGAAGATTGCCATGTTTTTATATATACATGCATGTATGATGATGAATGTTTGTAGTAGTAAGAACATTAACAATAAAATTATCCAAATGTTGTTATAAAAATGTAGATAGCAAAGAGAGTTTTTTTTTTTCTCGGCTGCATTGAAGTTCAGTGGAAGTTCCCAGGCTGGGGGTCAAATCAGAGCTGCAGCCGCCGGCCTACACCACAGCCACAGCAACACTGCATCTGAGCCACATCTGCGACCTGCACCCCAGCTCACAGCAATGCTGGATCCTTAACCCACTGAGCAAGGCCAGCGATGGAACCTGCATCCTCTGGATACCAGTTGGATTCATATCTGTTGAGCCACAATGAGAACTCCCTTGGAGAATCGGTTTTTAAAAATCTGGAGTACGGTTAAAGTGGTGGAGCCCATCTTCAAATGCAAGTACTTAACACTGATGGACTCCAGTAGCTATACACACCAGGAGAATGGGAGTATGGGAGTATAAAGAGATGCATATCAGCAGTTAAGGCGGAATAAAAATAGAACCTGTTTACAAAGCACTTTGTTCTACAACATCGCTGGCGGATCGCGCTAGCAGACTGGCACTGAGAGCCAGAGCACACCCTCAACCAGCGCTGGGCATGGAAATCCTTAGAGGGGCGGGCACTTCCACTGGTCGAGGGTCCCAGGGCAGGGCTGGGCTTGGCAGGGCTCCAGCGGTGTAAGTGAGGGGCAGGCAGATGGGGCTGCGGATGATGGGGCTCGGGGAGTTTCTGCGGGGAGTGCGCCTGGCTTTCCTGTTTACCTTCCTCCATATTCCTCGGGCTGCACGAAAGTGGGGGTCAGAGAAGGGGAAGGTGAGGGGCTCCCCGTCTGTCTCTCCTGTCATCCTGTCCTCCCTTCTCCCTCTCCCCTCTCTCTACCAGATATGCCTTCAGGAGACTAGGAGCTCCGGGCCCAGAACCAGGACATCAGAGCTGAAGAAGAATAAAGGCAGTGACAGGGGAAGGTGGGCTTGCACCTGTTGGTAGGTAGGTGAGCACAGGGTGGAACAAGCAGGGGCCCTCTTTGGCTTTGGGGGGGTAATTATTTAACAGCCCTATGTATGCATGTATGCAAACAGCCACTGGTCTGCAAAGGGCATGAGCAAGCTGTGGACAGTCCTACAGAATCACCTAGAAATCCTGGTGAATAGTCAGTAGAGAAATCAATAGGGATAGCCGGCTCAAGGAGGTCAAAAGAAAGAAAAGGAAAAAGCTAATTCTATAAGATACAGGGAGGGCATTAAGAAAATCTTAAGAAGTTAAGGGGTTTCCATTGTGGCCCAGTGACAGGATGTTGTCTCCTTGAGGATGCACGTTGGATCCCGGGCCTCGCTCAGTGGATTAAGTGTCCAGCGTTGCCTCAAGCTGCAAGTAGTTCACATACGCAGCTCCTATCCAGTGTTGCTGTGGCTGGGGTGTAGGCCGGCAGCTGCAGCTCTGGTTTGACTGCTGGCCCGAGACCTTCCATATGCTGCAGGTGTAACCGTAAAGAGAAAGAAAAAAGAAGTTGAGTGCAAAATTGCAACTTTTGCAAATTTAGAAGAAAGTGTCTCACGTCGTATGTACGTACACGTGAACTTGGGAAATTTTAACTTTGGCTCTTCCTCAATGGTTCTGATACCGCCAACTTGCGCAAACTTTCTTTTAAGAAATTCTGGTATCTTCCTCAGTTTTCACCTTCTTATTCATAGGTGCTTATTGTCATGTTGGCCCAAATGACACCAAGTAATCCAGTTTATCCAGCTCCATCATCATAGAGGGCATAGATGGTCAACCCTTAAGTTGCACCAAGCATCAGAAAAAAGGTCATACTGGGATAGTAGGGGGAAAAGTAAACAAAACAGCGTATTACTTCCAGATTATCTTGACGGTAGAAGGAAGGCAGGGAACAAGTGGTGATATGGCCAAGCGGTAAAATTACAGCGTTTTGGGGGAAGAGGTTTACTTGCAAAGTTGATTTGGGACAGACATGGCGAATGGGAAAATAATCAAAATCAGGCATAAACAGCCAATAAGTCTTTATTAAGTGCCCACAATGTGATGACTGTTCCGAAGGGAGGAGAGCAAGCACGCAGAAATTATCTCAACTACATCTTTCTAAACGATTTGGTTGGTTAAATGATGTTAGAAAGAAAGAAAAAAAAAGGACCTGGCATCTTTGCCGAGTCGCAGTTCTGATCCCAGCAGATTTTGTTCTTGGCTGGAAAACTGAAGTGAGTAAGTAAATCAAGTTCTAAAATGCTAAGACCCTGGAGTTCCCTTCGTGGCTCAGTGGTTAACTAATCCGACTAAGAATTGGATTGCGGGTTCGATCCCTGGCCTTGCTCAGTGGGTTAAGGATCTGGCGTTGCTGTGAGCTGTGGTGTAGGTTGCAGACGCGGCTCGGATCCCGCGTTGCTGTGGCTGTGGCGAAGGCCGGCGGCTACAGCTCCTGTTAGACCCCTAGCCTGGGAACCTCCATATGCCGCGGGTGCGGCCCTAGATAAGGCAAAAAGACAAAAAAAAAAAAAATGCTAAGACCCTAAGAAAGGCCTGGGGGCCGGCACTGAAAAATCGGACAAAGGTAGGTTGTTCCCGATGCAACCAACAGGGGAGGCAGCCTGGCCCCTGGGGGCAGCTGCCACAGCCCATCATGGGGCCTCAACACCGTAAATCTGTAAATTCATCTCATCCTTGCCAAGGGCGAGGGGACAGGCAGAACTGCCATTAGCACAATGCTTAAGACAACAATGGCAGACGCAGAGTCTCTTGTCTTAGTCTTTATCAAAGACTGTGAACATCCTGCAGCCAGAATGCTTATGTCAGCTGATCATATGGGAACAGGGAGGCCGTGACACCCGGGAAGCCCAAAGACCCCCAGAAGTCATCTAGAATCAAGGGCACCGGAGTCAACCGGACCCTTGGATGTGGGAGACAAATCCTGGTCCCTAACCTCTTTTCCACATTCCACATTTAGTTCTTCAGATTCAAGAGAGAGTCTATTTTCTTCTCTGTTTGGTCATTTATTTCACTTCTTAGCCGGGTTGCTCCTGATTCTGCTTGCGAGGTGGCACACCTTTTAAAAGGTGTGTTTGAAAAGATCTGTATTGTTTTTACTAGTTAACTCTCAGAGCAGGCGCTAGGCATGCCTAGTCCCCAACCCCAGGCACGGATGGGCCACGAGAAGCATTGTCACAGAGGACGCAGGAGGACGCAGCCTCTTCTCTCAAGGCAGAAAGCGGACTGAGCAGGGCTCAGGTTTACTTCTGTGCTGCCCGGAGTGTGTATGATTTTCTAGAAAGTATGGCTAAAACTCTGTGAAAGCTCTTGTTTTCATTCCTACTGTTTTCACTCAGTACTCTTTGAACAACCATCCACGTTGCTTTAGTTGCATTTGGGTTATTGCTTCTAAGTGCCTCTGTGATACTTACTTATCTATTCTCCTCGCTGGACCTCTGGGGGCTTCCAACTTTCCATTTTTTATCCCAGTTTTGCAAATAACTCTGGGATAAAAATCCCAGTGTGCTTAAGAACCGATCCGTGAGAGTTTCTTTGGATACATCCCGGGAGTGGGATTTCCAGATCGTGGAAGATGAGCATATGTATACTCCAGAGCGACTGCACCTCATTATAATCCCTACCTACACCTGCGTACATTGCCAGCAAGTGCATTGTCTCTTCGCAGTATCCTGAAATCTGCAATCATATGGAAGCCTACTTTCGAGAATGCAGTCCAAGGTTGTCTGTTGACTGGCAGTATGGAAATACCAGTTTGACCCCTTCAGATTAGGGTCAGGACCAGGTCCTTGAGAGAGCTGAGTCTATAGGTGGCACTAGACGACCTCACCCAATGGAGGTGCGTACTTGAGGCATTTTCTCACCCTGGCTTTCTGGACCCACTGAAAGAGACATTTAGGCTCCAATATCTGCATTTGCTGCAATCAACTACCTCCCCCCCCCCGCCTCTTTACTTCCACAGCCATTCTGCTACACATCACAGCTTGAGAACCATTGGCTTAAGTCAAGCTTTGATAGAATAGAGATAATTCATTTGATGGGGTGCAGCATTAAGCCAGTCACTTTCATTCACCATCATCATGATTATCATCATGGTCATTATCAACACCTAATAGTATAAGAACACTGTACTATATATCAACATATATCAACGCTAACATATACCAACGCTAATAGATTAAGAACAAAAAAGTTAATGAGATCCTTTCCCTGTGCTGGGCACTGAGCTAACTCCTTACAACACAGTCCTATTGATTCTCTGGAGAAACCTACACCTGAGTACAGCTCCCACTTTGGGAGATACAGGTCTCACAATACCACTAAGACACCAGGCTCCTGGGGTCCTGCAGCCTGGCTCTCATTCCCTTAGTGCTGCTTTTGATGAACTCCCTCAGAGATGGAGGTTTGTGAGCCTGTGGAGGTCTCCTGGGGGTACTCGTGGTGTCGGCATCACAGGAAGTGAAGGAAGTAGGATTGGGCAGAGGGACTAGTAAAAATTTGATGCAGTCACAACTGAGGCTGGGGAGCCTGGTACAGAATTGCCCAACATGGGGCACAAGGGCTGGATCTCTGTGCCTTTCTTTGGGTCACTGTTGTGATCTATTCCCAAAAAGGGACATGACTTTGGGCAAGAGGCTCCCCTTGATCCAGAGCAATTTGAAGGGAGAGGCTTTTTTCAGAGCTGGGAAGTAGTTAAAGGGTAAAAGCAGATTTTATTTGAGACTACTGCAAAAGGAGAAACTAGAACTGGGCTCAGTTCCTTATACAGCGAGAGCAATTTGGATTTATAGCCAAGGAGCAGAGTGGGGGTCGGTGGACAGAAAGTTCCTAAGAGGAAACATCAAGGATGAAGGGGATTTTGTCTAAACCGACCTAACAGGATCTTTGCTGGAGGCAGGCCAGGGTGATCAGACATAACCTGGGGTGGTGGTGAAGGGTAAGGCACCTGGTCGGATGTCAGGAGTTGGGGATTCTTGCTAAAACTGGATTTTGTGAGGAAGTGAACAGAGGAGCCTAGGAGCCTGACTAAAGTTTGGTTGAACAAAGAATCTGTGTTACTCACTGCCCTCCAACACTTTGAGCATTTGGGGAATAAGCGTGACAGCCCTAAGGGGGACCCAGGTGGTTCTCACAACCCATGACCAGTGCAGCTCATCACGGTGTGAACCGTGTCAGTATTTACCAAGTGAATCCAAGGCAGAGAACACAGCATCTGAAATGGCCAAGGAAACTTTACAAGCCTGGGGAGGTGAAATAGCAGGGGACTGGGACGGGGTGGGAGTGTCCGGGAAACCCAAGGAGCCAGTGATGGGAGGGCCAGTGTTTACCCTTTAGCGTGTGCACGGTCAGAATTTTGGTACTGGCTGCAAAACAAGGAAAGTGGCCACCGAACAAACTTTTCCTAATCTTAGGCCCTGAGCACATTTTGGTCTCTTTTCTTTTTATAGCCACACACGTGGCATATGGAAGATCCCTGGGGCCAGGGGTTGATTCCCAGCCACAGCTGTGACCTATGACGCCACAGCCGCGACAATGCTGGATCCTAACCCAGTGCGCCAGACCAGGGATCAAACCCGGGTCTCCACAGCAAGTTGAGCTGCTGCAGTTGGATTCTTAACGCACTGTGCCATGGCAGGACCTCTTCAGTTTCAATCATTAGAGAAACGATAAAAGTTTGGCCTTAGAGTGGAATGATCCTCTAGCCTAAGGCCCTGATTTTGCAGAATGGAGGCCGAGGGTGGTCATGATCTGCTCAAGGCCTCACAGTCAGCGTGAGCTTCCCAGGCAGTAAAAGCAGAAAGGACGTGCCTGGGGTGAGGCAAGCCGGGCTGGCATGTCCTCTCTGCCATGTGTTCCCAGGCGAGTCAAGTCCCAGCTGTACTCCAGAGACAGAAACATAGGGCCCCCCTGGAGCTGCTGCGGGGACTGAGTCCAAAGAGGCCAGTCCCTCCTTCCTTTTAATTCCCAGGCTGTGCTCCTGATTCTGCCCCAGGCTGTGCCATTCATTGACGGGAATGGAATGCCCTCCAGGAGAAAGTCAGGTCCTTTACATTTTTATTTTTTAGGATTCTTCTCTATTTGGACCCATTAATAATTCACCATAAAGCGGAACAAAGTGTCTACACCCTTTTATATGCCAGAGAGTTTAGTGGAAATCGCCTAAGGCATTTGCAGAAGCTGAGGCAGATCATAAACTCACAGAATATCCAAACTTTTTAGAAATACCGTGATTGAAGATTTTTCGATTGTTGTTCTCTTCCAAGAAAAGGTAGTTTATTTTTGATTACGATTAGGATGGGAGATCTGGAGTAGCATTTAAGAGTGTAGCAGACCTGGCAAAGTGAGCGCCCTTACAAGATCTCTGGCTGTATCTGCTGTTTTAAAACAGAAAGGGATTAAGGAGGCATCCAGCTGCTTTTAGGCATTAAGGTAAGGCTTGTTTTAACCTGTACTGGCCACACGGGGGAGCTTTAGGCCTTTTCGGGCCTGACCTAGTCGCTGTCCTAACCACTAATGGCCGCAGCCCCAGGGCCGGAACCAAGTTTCAACCAAATGGGTGACCCTTTTCTGAAAAGACTCCCAAATCTGATCACTTGACGTGGTCTGTGTCCCTAAAATTTGTGTCAATTTAAAGATACATGGGACGTCAACGCAGACTGCAAGGTGGCCTTGTGGAAATAAAAATGTCCTGTGTCAGGTCATCTTTGAAGCTGGAGAGAATGACATGTGCAAGTGAGGACTAGACTGCATGCGTTCTGTTTTACAGGATCAGTAAATAGAGTTTGTTGCCAAGTTTGGAAGGGGGGAAAAGGCGCCGGTTTAGAGGGGTTCTCAGAGCTCTTTGAAAACTTTATTATTCGCACTTTCAAAGCTATAGAGAGAAAATAGTACAGTGACACTGTTGGATCATTATTTATTCCTGTACGTCATTTGCAACCGTGATTATCAATACCTGGGCAATCTTGTTTCAACTATACTTTCTTCGATGTTATTTTGAACCCAAATGCAGACCAGACTTTCTCATCGCATCGGAATTCTTCATTAGGCACCTAAGAGAATCGTAATACTCATCCTCTATGAGCGAGGTGATTAACATCAATCCTTTAATATTCCCGGTCATCAAATATTTAGTCAGTGTGCACAGTTTCCTGACTGTTTTGTAAGCTTTTATTTTTCTGGCTGCCCTGCGGCATCCGGAGTTCCCAGGCCAGGGAGCAGATCTGAGCCTCAGGGATCGAACCTGCGTCCTGGCACCACAGAGACGCTGCGGATCCTTTTGCGCCACAGCAGGGACTCCTCGCTAGCTTTTTTTTTTTTATAGTTTGTTTTCATCACAGTCAAGATGTAGATCATACATTGTGGCATATTGATGTTTCTCTTACGTCTCTTATGATCCGGATATTCTTTCTGTTGTTATTTAATAAACTGGAGTTTTGGCCCTGGAGGATTTCCCTCGGTTTTGATTTTGCTATTGACTCCCGGTGGTATTGTTTTACATGTTTTGCTATCCTCTGTAATTCCTACTGGGCGTTTAGAGTTATAGGCTTGGTGAGATGCAAATTATCTATCTGATCATTGCCTGGATTCATTAAACTGAGCAGTTGCAAAATAGCGATCCTCCACAGTTCTTTTTCTGGGTATTAGCTGGACTACTTCTGTAAAGAGACTGTGCGCCTCATCATGGATCGCTTTGATTCAGATCGTACAGAACAGACAGGATAAGTGGTAGAGGATTTCTCTTGGTTTATCAATTTTTCTCAAGACTGTGTTGATTACTTCACATCCACCAAAGGTGACCGATAAGATTTACATAGTTGCATCATTACAAATGATGGCTTTTAAGCGTATTTGATGTTTCCGTTCATTGCAGTTATTATCTTTGCCAGGTGGAGGCTCATTCAAGTTGACTTCTGAGTCCTTCTGTCACGATCCTAGCAGTGACCAAGTGCTTTTTTTGCTCTTTGATAAGACACCATGTCTCCTGGCTCCTTTGGTGAGAAGTGACCTTTAAGGAGCGTAAACTGGGTGTGTCAGACTTCTTAAGCTTGTCATCTCCTTCGAGTCACGAGGAAAAGAGGACCAGGCATCACCCACCCACTTGTACATGTGCTGGTGAGATTCAGCGGCAGAATGCCTTGTGCTGTCGTAACCATCTTTTTCTTTGTACGGATAGCTAATGCTGCTGTAATGGTGTAGTTAGTGAGGGGCTAGGGACTGCTGCTGGTCAGCTTAGCCCAGGCAGCAGGTGCTTGTTTCCTCCTGGAACCTAAGGGGGACGACTCCCCTGCAGATGGTGACTTGGCGTGGTGGGAGGAAGTAAGGCTCCCAGGCTCACCGACCACCCAGATCCAAGTCATGGCCAGCCACTTACTTGCTCTGCGCAACAGCCAAGTTACTTAAACTCTGGAGCCTCAGTCTCTTAATCTGTACAATGGAATGAATAATCCATCAAATTCGTTTTTAAATGGAGATTAAAGTGGATGATATTTTTTAGTTTGATGATAACCTATAAAAGGGCCTAGCCCAGGACCAAATACACATTAAGAGAGTCTATCACCCTACATCCTAAAACAGCAAATTGGGGATGATCGTTTTAGCCCTAGGTCGTAATTAGATACTCCTAATTAAACCAAGCATTATGCTTCTGTGTAAATAAACAAACCTCAAGAAGAAGTTCAAACAAGGAAGCAGGTGAGCTGTTTGCTCGCTTGGTTTTATCGATTGGATTAAGGTCTAGGAGCTCCCATTGTGGATCATTGGAAATGAATCTGACTAGCCTCCATGAGGACGCAGGGTGGGTCCCTGGCCTCGCTCAGTGGGTTAAGGATCTGGCGTTGCTGTGAGCTGTGGGGGAGGTCGCAGTTGTGGCTCGGATCTGGTGTTGCTGAGGCTGTGGTGTCGGTCAGTGGTTTCAGCTCCAACTTTACCCCTAGCCTGGGAAGCCTCTTTAGGGCTGCGGGTGTGGCCCTAATAAGATAAAAAAAAAAAAAAGGAGAGAGGGAGATTAAAGTCTAAAACACTTTCTGTCTTTAGATAAATTTGTTAAGGTGAATACCTTCTCACTTCTCATTTACCAACAAAACAGGGGCAAGCATATCCTAAACCTTCGGTTTATGAATTCAGGCAGGACCCCATTTCATAAGCGATAAGCTAGAAAGGCCCCACCCAGACAGAAAGACGGACACAGCACAGACCACCTGGTTCCGGAGAGTCTCCAACATGGCACCATCCTTGTTCCTATGTGGTCACACTTATTCCTTTCTGGGAAGGTACCTTCTTCACCCCTGTTTTACCTCTTTAGTTTGGCCCAGGCCAGTGAGTCCTTACTTCCCTAAGTCCTGTTCTTTGACCATATTTCTCGCACTCATCAAAATCCCCAGACATAGGACTGGGACCACAGCCCATGTAAATATCTGCATATGAAATCCAGCCTGCGACCAGAACTCTTATGTCTTCTGAGAAAAAAAAAAAAAAATCAAAGATCACAGAGGAAGAAATAGAAGTACTCTTGTGTGTCACATCCTCCACGTGCAGATAATATATTCTGAGGGTCGCTGTAACAGTCAGAACGAGTTCCCTCTGCTGCGGGGGCCTTCACAGTGCTATAAACGCATGTATCTTCACACACACCTCATTGCACTGCACTCTTTGTTTAGTTGACTGAGGGCAAGGACTGTTGTTTGTTTTAATGTTAAGTGCCTAGGGCAGTGTTATTACATAAAAGCTTAAAGACATTTCTTCTCCTTTTTTCTTTTTTTGTCTTAGGGCTGCAGCCACCACATATGGAAGGTCCCATTTTGAATCAGAGCTACAGGTGCTGGCCACAGCCACAGCCACAGCAAGGCAGGATCCGAGCTGCATCTGTGACCTACACCACAGCTCATGGCAATGCCGGATCCTTAACCCACTGAGCGAGGCCAGGGATCGAACCCACATCTTCAAGGACTTTATGTCAGGTACGTTGCTGCTAAGCTGTAGCAGATACTCCTCAAGATATTTCTTTAATGGTGGCCACTGAAATCTGTTAAGATCCTTCAAAGGAACTTTTTTCCTTTTAAAATTATATATTTGAATTGTACAAAGTAAGAAAACAATGACAAGAAAAAGAGAAATGATTATCTCATCATTTATGTAACCACTGTGAGCATTTTGCTTTCTTTCTATACATAATGAAATTTAAAAAGCATACTTTACACATTTTCAATGCTGAGTTTTTCGTAACCTAACGTGATGTTGTTACTTGGTTATTATGATCATATTTAAATAACTGCACTATTTTGGAAATCTACATTGTTTCCCAATTTTCTGATATGATAAATCACACCATAATAGATATATTAGAGCATATAATTTTATAATGAATTTTGAATTATTTCTCTATGAAAAAGTTAAAGATGTAGAATTTATCTATTAAAGGATATGAATGCTTTTATGGGGCGATGACAGATACAGTCCGGTTACTCACAAAAATTTTATATCGTCTTATAACCGTCACACATATGTAGGAATATCTGTTTCATCACACTTTGGGGAGATGGGGTTTTTTTTTTTGTTCTTTTTACGATGCTATCTTGGGAAAAATGGAATTACATTTGATTATGTTTGAGGCTAAGGCTTTGTTTAATGTTTTGGTGCCAGCTGTGTTTCTTTAGGTTACAGAATTGATGGATCTTGACCAGCTCTTACCAATCATCTGCTCTAGTGTCCTTCGATTTTTTTTTTAATAAACAGTAGTATGCGTTTTTTGAAGGCAAACACACTCCAGGCTCTAGAACAGCTACAAATACAAGTGCTCTGGTTGGTGTGGGAGTGGAGGGTCCCGTAAGCCCTACTCCTCAACTTCCCTTCAACCCAAGAGACTAGTCTATGAAACCCTAGGCTTCTGCAAAGGATTTTGCAAATCACTGATTTGCCTCTAGGGTGGTGTTGCTTCTTTAGCAGGTATCCTGCTGAATCCTCGTCGAGGGAATTTAGTGACGTGAGGAACCATAGCTTCTGTGTCAGGAAGGAGCAAAGCATCATGATGGCTGCACAGGACCAGTCACAAAATCCCTTTGGGCAGGAAGGCAAAGAGTGTTGTTGTGGACGTGTGTGCGGGGTGATGGTGCTGGGAATATTTCTGCTGAGATGTGACCTTTCTCTTACAGGACAGCCTTTTTTTTCCCGTTACTGAACAGTACAACTAACATTGGTACCTAAACATTTATATTACAAAGCTGAAAACAATAAAGTGGGTAATGACTCACATGGAAAAAGAGACTGTAGAGTCTCTTTAAGTGGCATCTTCTTCGAAGCTTATGTGCGGATCATTAAATACTTAATAGAGGGAGAAAGAAATAATTGATATGTTCTGAGCCACTGGTGTTTAAGCAGCAGTCAAATATAAAAACAAAGCAAGTCTGAAGTTACACTGATTTACATGTCTGATATTGAAGTCTTGCCTTTATCGGACCAGGGAGCAAAAGAATTAAACCATGCAATTTAATATCTAGGACCTGCTCATTATAAGTTGTCTCTCGCATCCATACACACCTGCCTAGGGAACTTTCAACAGTAAGAGAACCAACATTCCTCTCTTGGAACAAATTAGGACCACCTTTTTTTTTTTTTTTTCCCCATGCAGATAATAGCATTCAAAAATTAGAATCATTCACTCTTTGAGTGAATATTATGAGTGGTATTAAACAGATACCACTTACTAACTGATCAATAAGCTAACCAAACAGACACCCCAGGAGATTTTTCTGCTCCTTTTAATACTCTCATGCTTGTCTCCAAATCCCACTTTCATGCTTGTTATCACTTCACCTCCTCTTCACGTGGGTTAAATACAAGCAACTCACAGAGCAGATACCGAGGACCTCGTGTGGTTCTGGGGTTCTCAGCCTTTGGGACTGGGTTGGTCTTCGTTGAGGAGAGTCACCTTCTGGGATGTTTGGGAGCATCCGTGGCCTCTGCTCACTAGGTGACAGTAATATTCCACCTCCCCCTAGCCGAGGCTGTTTATGACAGTCCAAAATGTCCCCTTGGCAGGTGGGAAATTGAGAACTACTGCCCTAGACCTGGCTTGGGGAACGAACAGAAGAGACAAGCGCAGCAAGGAAGAAAGCGACATATTTTTAGCCCCATGGCATATGGAAGTGGGCCAGGGATCAGATAGCAGCTGCCTGAACTGCGGCAGTGGCAATGCCAGATCCTTAACCCAGATCTCTTGCCGTGCCACAATTGAAATCTGAAAGCAGCACTTTTGATTGTCAGTCTCAACATCAACAAAGTCGGGGCAGGTGCTGGGATGTCTGCTTCAGCCCGGAGGATCTTGGCTGCCACCTTCCAAACTTTGTACAGATGAGTTCCACTGTGCAAGGCCAATCACTTGCCGAACCCTGTTTGCAAGGGTGTTCAGGAAATGCAGTGGTTAGTTTTTCACCTCTGCTGTCGCTAGAAGAGTCTGGAATGAATGAAGAGTGTACCTGTCCACAGCTCCACACCTCCCCAAGCCTCAGGCTGCCCAGGTAGTAACCACACCTGCAGAAACTGAACTTCGGCTAAACCCAAAGGCCCATAAGGATTTTTTTGGTAACAGCGGGGCCATTCTCCTGAATAGCTTTAACATGGTTATTTGCTTTCCTCTACCAACGTATTTATAGTTCAGGAGGTTGGGTATCAGTAGAGAAATATAAAGGCCTTTACAAGACATCTCTCACCAGGCCTGTCTTATGGCTAATTGTTTATGATTACAAATGGGCAGAGGTTTCCTCAGTAGAATAGCCTTCCACCCTAGGACCACAGAAAAGAGGGACAGTTGCACCTACTGCTTATAGAAACGCCTCTGTGACAGGAGCTATTTTAAGGGCTATTTTTTGGTCTATGTTAACTTATTTAAACCTCCCAGTAATCCCCCAAGAGAAGCTTGTGCTCATGAGAAAACGGAGGCCCTGAGGCATTCAGTGTCTTGCCCAAACTCACCCAACCCAGAAATCTCAGGGCTGGGATTCCAACTCATGGGAATCTGGTTGCAAAAGCCGTTTTGTATAACTGTGCCAGAATCTAATCCTTTTCCACCTAATCTTACCATTTATAAAGGTAAGTGATTCTAGCAGGGAGAATATGAAAAAAACAAAGTCCATCAGTTCAAGGTCTTTACAGCTTGTGAAAAGATATTTAAATGTTGTATGAAGCTAAGTGATAAAGCAGCGTGAATGAGGGTAGCAGATTTTCACTGAGAAGAATTCAGTCAGATGTAACCTGAATCTAAGAGACATAGGCTTCCTGTCCTGCCAGCCCCTTAACTATGCTATGAAGTCCCTGTTATAATCTGTACTTAGGCTAAAGGTGGCCTGTTGGTGTCACTGGCTAGAATGTAGTCAATTCTTGCCTGAAAACCACAGCAACCAGCAGATTCAATTAAATTATCGATATGAGTATTTTTGCTATAAAGATTAATGTAATTATGGAATTATCTATACAAAAATGTGACTATTTCCTCACTGAAACTGTGAAAATTCATGTCTTCTATGAATTTGCCTTTAGGTTTCTTTCCCAGAATCAAGACCGGCTCCTGGTCCAGGCTTTTAAGGGGGTGGGGGCGGGTGGTGCATTGAATGCTTCCTGTCTTTTGCTCATCTGAGTTTTGGATTCTTCCTCTTTATTTCTTTCTTTATTTTTTTGCAGGTACACAACATAACATTTATTTGTATATATTGTGAAATAACCACCACAATAAGCCTAGTTAACTTCTGGCAAAATACATAGTTACACGTTCTTTTTTTCTGATGAGAAGTTTTGAGACCCACTCTATTAACATCTTCCAAATATGCAACCCATACTATTAACTATAATCACAATTCTGTACACTCTTTTTTTTTAATATAACTTAATGAATTTTATTTCAGTTATAGGTGTACAAAAATCATCACAAGTCAATTTGAGAGATTTTGTGTCCCAAACCCACAGTGCATCCCCCCACCGCCAGGATTCTTCCTCTTTAAAGGGAGGAGAATAAAAATGACCTCGGAAGGAGGTTCCGGCATTCACAGGATATTGTTCTGGGTTTAAAACCTGATTTACTATTCAGAAATTGTCCCCATTGGTGGTAAAAGCAGTGGAAAAATTGTAATGACTCTATTCAAGGCCATCCGAGCAGCCACCCTAGGGGGTATTTAGACTTTTGCTCAGAGCCAAGCTACCTAACCCAGGTAAGAGGTCGAACCTTAGTTTTCTATCTCTGAGATGGCAGGATTCATCCTTTCTCATAGGATTCAGCAATCAGGAAATTAGCACTCCTAGCACAGCGCTGGGCACCGCAGCAATTCGCAGAGCTCTGGCTAATCATTAATGACATCAGAGCACAGCCATGCTCAGCAAGGCTGCAAGGTGGTCCAGGGCTCCAGTTAGCGGCGTCATGGCTCTCCTTTCCAGAAGTCTTCTCCCACTTGGGGTTGTCACCCCCTCTCAACGGCTCGCTATCTGTCCCCGCCCCCTTCACAGAGACTCTCATGGCTTCTGTCTTGCTCTAAGCACTGTTTTGGACAACAGTCCCCTGTCACTGTAACTGCCTGTATCTGCATCCTCCAGGGCACTTAGGAAACAGAGGCTCCTCGGCTTCAGCTAAGACTCGGGCCAGGTTCTTCTGTTAACAAACTCTTTTTACTTTATTTTTTATTTTTTTATTTTTTTTTATTTTTGCATTATAGCTGGTTTACAGATTTCTGTCAGGTTTTCCAACTGCACCATGTGGTGACCTGATAAATTAATTTTTTAATTTTTAAATGGAAATATAGTTGATCTACAATATTGTGTCAGTTCCAGGTGTACAACACAGAAACCATATACACATATATCCATTCTTTTTCAAGTTCTTTCCCCATACAAGTTATTACCATATATTGAGTAGAATGCCCTGTGCTCTACATTGGGTCCTTGTTGATTACCTGCTTTCTGTATACGAGTGTGTAGATTTCATCAGCTGGAGCTCATTGTTAGCTCCCCAAACTAAGATGCAATGCTCTAGGTATGAGTGATTTCTCAGTTTTAAACACTAAAAAAAAATTATTTAAAGGGGATACATGGCTTAAAAAAAAGTGGAGCTTAGATTTAGTATTTCAGACATTGAGGGGAAATCAGGAGAGGGAGAACAGTGTTTGAGATACTTTTTGGATCTCTGGAAATTCTAACCAAGTCGTTATTCACCTTCTTTGGCTACTTGCAAAACCATTTCACTGGATACTGCAGTGATTTCTGGCACCCTCCTCCCCTGGCAAGCTGCTTCTGAGGTTAGAGTGACCTCTTTAAAGATGAGTTACTCACAAGTGACAAATATTTCAAAAGGAATAATTCAAAATCTTCGGGCAGGGGTGGGGTGTGGAGTAATTACCAGACTGAATCAAATTTTTTTCACTTTTTTTTTCTTTTTAGGGCTGCACTGGGGCATATGGAAGTTCCCAGGCTAGGGGTGAAATCGGAGCTGCAGCTGCCAGCCTGCACCACAGCTCACAGCAATGCTGGATCCTTAACCCACTGAGTAAGGCCAAGGATCGAACCTGAATCCTCATGGATACTAGTTGGGTTCTTTACCACTGAGCCACAATGGGAACGCCAAATCCTAATTTTTTCCTTTTTTTTCTTTTTCTTTTTTGCTTTTTAGGGCTGTACCCAAAGCATATGGAGGTTCCCAGGCTAGGCATCAAATCGGAGCTGTAGCTGCCGGCCTACACCACAGCCACAGCAATGTGGGATCTGAGCCGCGTCTTCGACCTACACCACAGCTCACAGCAATGCCAGATCCATTACCCATTGAGCAAAGCCAGGGATCAAACCTGCAACCTCATTGTTCCTAGTCGGACTCGTTTCCGTTGCACCACAATGGGAACTCCCAAATCCTAATTTTTAATCGGAGCATGCCAACTTTAAAATTTTGGGAAATAAAAAGGTGCTCGAGTGTATGTGTGTGTGTGTGTGTGTATACACGTGTGTGTGAGGAACTGGTGTGAATATGTGTGTGCTATGCCTGACTGTGTGCCCACTGTATGTATGAACGTGGGGCGTGTATGTGGCTCTCTGTGTGCACCCACGTGTGGCATGTTTTGACTTCTGCTGAAGCAGCAGTTCAGGTGATGGAAGCCTCCTGTTCAGCCACAAAACAGATTGTTTTCCTCTAAATCCCTTGGATGTGGCCGGAGCGCTGAGCCAGGATCGCTATCTCCACTGTGATAAACGCTGTAAGGCTAACAGATTCCTGAAATGAACTTTAGCTTGGGTTCCTATTTATTCCAAGTTCCCAAGAAAATTATTGGAGAACACAATCTGTGTTCAAAACACCTCAGTTGACGTGTGTTGTAGGATGGAAGAGATGATTTAAGTGTTAAAACTGTGAAAATATCATATCATGTCCTTTTTTTTTTTTAAGATTTTTTTCAGAAGCCACTCGGGCTACAACTGTAGCATTGGCCGAACTGCACTCGTTCCTTTTTCCTTTGGCTTTTCTTTCTGATCCATCGCCCATCGCTCCAGAAATTGCTAATCCTAGCGCACACTTGCCATTTTAAGGAGCCCATAGACTAGAACAGGAACCTCCAGGTGGAACATAAGGACCTTTCAGCAAAGGATGACGAGCCTTTGGCCAGCAGAGGGCGCTTTCTATCCAAATCGGAACTGCCTCCGACCTGGCAGCCCGGATTCCTAGTCTCTCTCCTTTTTATGAAACAGAAACTGACAGAGTTCAAAACCAATCTTAGTGTTACCATAGGGGAAACCGTGGGGGAGGGAGGAAAGGAGGGATGGGAATAACATACAAAATACTGTATAAAATAGATAATTAACATGGACTTACTCTATAGTGCAGTAAGGTCCACTCGATGCTTTTAATAACCTATGTGGAAAAAAAGAACATATCCATATTTATTCATATCCATGTATATATATCCAAATATATATACATAAAAAACTGATTCACTTTATGTACTCCTGAAAGCAGTACAATATTGTAAGTCAACAATGTTCCAATAACATTTATTTTATTTTTATTTTTTTAACAATGAATTTTATTTCAATTGTAGGTGTACAAAGATCATCACAATCCAATAACATTTTTTAAAAATTAAAACCTTAGAAGAAATTTTTAGGCAGCCTAGCTGAACTTGAAATCCCAGCCTGGCTTGGCGCCTGTGTAATTCCAGATCCGAGGCCTGTGTGCGAAGCTTCTCGGAGCACTTCCATGTGGCAGGCTGACGACGAGGGAGAGCGTCTAGGATTCTCCCTGTGCTGACTTCAGGTGAACCTTCTGGGTTCTGTTTTCACGGTCTTGCCCCTCGTCGTAAAACCAAGGTGTGAGGCTGGACTCTCCATGAACTTTCTTGTTCTTTGTTCATTTATAAAACGAGACTGCCACCGCCATGTGGTAAGATAAACAGTGAGCTCAGCTGTATAATACAATTCAGGGCTAGAGCTAAAACCAGAATCAGCGGAAGCTCGGCAGAGATGGGGCGGGGGGAGGGCCGCTTGATCTGGCCCCCATCTGAGAAGGCAGGACAGCTTTCAGGATGGGAGGGAAGTTTTCTCTTGGCAGCTGGCCCAGGACTTGGGATCTAGCCTGTTGTCATCCAAGACCTTGGGTTCCTGCAGCCTCGTGTGTGTGTGTGACTTTAAGGAGCCGCAGTTTTTGACTCCCAGGGGAGGGAAAATGAGCTCTCTGACGTGGCTTGTGTGTGCTACCCCCACGTCCTCGCGTGGGACACCATTTCAACCTTCCTCTCCTCCGACTCCGTCTGCAGAATTCTCTTGCTTTCTGTGTTCATTCATTCAACAAAGGCTTTCGAGTTCTTCCTGAGAATGAGTTACTGGGCTACCTAGGGGGGCTGTCACCACGACAGGACTGCCTCTGCACAGCTTACAAAGGAAGCTGGGATGGCTGGGGCTTGCCTGACTTTCCTCTGTGCTCTCGCTTCCAGATCCATGGCTGTGGGGTTCTGTCCGAATCTCCTTGATGCCTACTGTTCCATTTATTTTCCACGATGCCATTTCATGTAATTCATGGAGTATTCCCAACTCTTTGCCTTGCAGGCTTGTGTGTGGTTTGCACGCGTCCTAGACCTTCGGTCTTGGGTGGAGCCGTGTGACTAGTTCTGGCCAGTGACCTGTGAGTGCCATGGGTTTTGCTTCTAGGTCAGAGCATTTGTTATGGGTCCCAGACCCTCTAAGCGAGAGTCCTGGAGAAGGGGTGTCAGCCGCTCCTCAGCATGGTGACCTAAGTGACCATAATGAGCAAAGCCTCCTGCTGACACACAAGCACCATGTGTTGGGAATGAGAAAAAAAAAAAAAAAACCCTGGACTGTTTCTTAACCAAGATCCTATTCCAACTGATTACTCTCTTAACAGGTACAAGGAAGTTTGGTTCCTGTTTTCCCAGGGCTCGTTAATGGGATAAATTCATTTATCTATTCACTAATTCAGACATGGGTATCGAGCACCTCCTTGTGTGTTAGATGCATTTCGGGGGATGCGTTGTGAACACAGAGCCTGTAACTGGCCCCTCACGGGAGCTCACCTTTTGGTGGAGAAGAAGCAGCTCACGATAACCTCCAAATAACAACAGAAACACAAAGCCTGGTGGACTTTGCAATTAACAAGACGGCTCCTGAGAACTCCTGAGGTCTCAGAGTGTTGAGCTCAAGACTTGTGGATAACAACGTCAGCAGCCCCCGAACTGGACTGGGCTCGAAAGAAATCTCACAAAAGACTAGGTCCCTGGAGAATGTGACCTGTTGAGCCCTACTGACCTGTGCTTCCAGGTGGCAGGTCAGGTGAGGAACCCCCCGCCGCCGAGCACCCCAAATCAGTCATGTGAATTCCAAGACTGAGGAAATTCTCCCCGTTCATCTGTTTCCCCACCCCTGCCCCCACTCACCTCCAACTGGCCTCTTCTTTTGCCACATAGCTGGGGTCAGGAGTTGGTAGGAAACAGAAACATGGTCTCAGAAGGAGTAGGGAGGACACACTATATAAGGTGGGGACCAAAGGGGAGACTCAAGCTCCCAGAGAACGACTGTTCTGTTGTTGAGAATCATCTTCAGGTGGAATCCTAATTCTCTGCTTTCTGGTCTAGGTGACCTTGGCAGGTCATTTACCCTCTTGGAGCCTCACTTTGCTCCCCGACGTGGGAATGTTGGCGATCTTTGGGTATCCCTGTGGGGATGGGAAGCAATGGAACGCTGCCCCTCTACACACAAAGCACTCGCTGGTAGCCATTGTTTTAGGAATGTAGAGGGTTTTTTTTCTCTTGTCTCCTTTCTTATTTTTTCATTCAAAAAGATACACGCACCCCTATGTTCCTTGTAGCACTATTCACAATAGCCAAGACATGGAAACAACCTAAATGTCTAACGACAGATGAATGGATGAAGAAGGTGTGGTATATATACACAATGGAATATTACTCAGGCACAAAAAAGAACCAAATAATACCATTTGCAGCAACGTGGATGTAACTAGAGATTCTCATACTAAATGAAGTAAGTCAGAAAGAGAAAGACAAATACCATATGATATCACCTGAATATGGAATATGCACAAATGAACCTATCTACAGAATCGAAAAGACTCACAGACATAGAGAACAGACTTGTGGCTGCCAAGGGGGGAGGGGAACTGAGAGTCTGAGGTTGGTAGATGAAAACATCATTTAGAACGGATAAGTAAGGGGTGACTACCGTGTAGCGCATGGAACGATATCCAGTCTCTTGGGATAGACCATGATGGAAGATAATATAAGAAAAAAAATGTATATATGTATATACATATATAAATGTATATGTGATTGGGTCACTATGCTGTACATAGAAATTAACTCAACACCGTAAATCAACTATAACCTAAAATTTTTAACAAATAGCTTTATTGAGGTAAATTAACCTACTGCACATATCCGAAGTGTACAGTTCTGTAAGTGTTGACATGGGTGTATGTTGACCTGGGTATAGGTTTTGACATAGGTATACACCCATGGAACCATCACCGCAATGAAGTGAGTAGATTCATCTTCCCCAATTTTCCTCCGTAAACGTTTGCCCCTCTGTAAATTTACTCCCCTCATCCCACAACACTCCCGAAGAGGATGGTGATGAGGTACTCTCGTTGTGATTCCCCTAAATAAGAAGGATGCACGGGATCTACAAAATACTAGTTCCTTGTTATTAGTTCATTACGGTTCTTTCTTGAGATATCTGCTTTTACTGAACATTAACATGTCTATTTCACGCAAAGAAACCTCTGAAAGGGTGATGTCTGATTGAACATAGATGGAGTGAGCTTTTAAATACCTGGATCGAGGGTTCTGAATGCCAAGTTCTGGGTTGTATTTGGAACCCACGAATTAAGAAATACCTCTTGGGAGTTCCCGTCGTGGTTCAGTGGTTAACGAATCCGACTAGGAACCATGAGGTTGCGGGTTCGATCCCTGACCTTGCTCAGTGGGTTAAGGATCCGGCGTTGCCATGAGCTGTGGTGTAGGTTGCAGACGCGGCTCGGATCCCACGTTGCTGTGGCTGTGGCGAAGGCTGGCAGCTACAGCGCCTGTTAGACCCCTAGCCTGGGAATCTCCATATGCCGCGGGTGCGGCCCTAGATAAGGCAAAAAGAGAGAAAAAAAAAAAAGAAATACCTCTTATGAGTATGACTCAATTCATGAGTTGGCACCTTAGGAAGCCTAACATCTAGTACAAGTATTTAGACCTATTGCACCTGTGGCTATAGACTCCCAGGAACTGACATAGCCTAGACGTGACTGCCCACCTGTGCTGAACCTGTGGTCTGCCCTTTCTCAAGAACTCAAATTGGTTCTTAAGTTTATTCTGTGTGGGAGAGACTCTAGACTCCAAGTCGTTATGCAAGCATCAACCTGATCAGAGTTTATGGTAGTTTATGCATGAAAACAACCCGGACCATTTGCTTTTTCTTGTTGAAGTGTTGGTAAAAGAATGATGGCATGTTATACCATAGAAGACTCATTGCTTTCTAGAAAACGCTTCCTTCTTTTACATGTGCCATGAGACCATGTGTAGGTGTTGGCCTTGGGTATTTTAGATGATGCAGAATCATCTAAATCAGTCATAAGAAGTGCTGAATCAAATCAGTGCTCTTTGTTATCACGCTAATGGAGTTTTGGTCATTACTGCTCTAATGCCCTGAAAATAACTGAGTAAAAAATAAAATGCCCTTTTTGGTCCAACTACAGCCAGTTAACTTCCTTGCATAAAAATGTAGTTTCCTTTCTTTTTTATTAGGCTATAAAACTATTTCAAGCAAATGAAAACCAAATGTATACCAAAAAAGCACATGTGTATTTTCAAATGTGTACATCAGTGGTTCACGGCTTTGGGCTTCGAAGCAAAGAACAGCCAAGTCCCTGTCTTTTCTTTGTGCCTTGAGAAGGGAATAAAATACATAGCTGTTGAGAACACGCTTGTGTCATTATATCAAATAAATTGTATATTAAAATAGCCCCAAGCATTTTGAACAGAAGCATTCCAATGTTTGGCTAAAAGTTACCACATAATAAATACATGATCATTAAGCTCCAAAGACTTACTATGGGAGGGAACATTTCTTTATAGAGATTAATCTTATTTTTAATAGTCCTGAAATTTGAATATCTCTGATTTCTTGAAGTCTGTTGAGCAAGGGCCTGTGAGTCTTAAATCGCCAATGCTAATGGAACTGAATTCTCTAAAATGACAATTCCTTTAAATTAAAAGGAATACACCATGAAAGTCTGTGGGGAAAGAAATGGATGAGAATCTGACCAGAAGAGCAAGCAATCAGGGAAAAGAATTAGATGCTACAGATACATACCCATGATCAAACCACAGACCCGAGCCTAGATCCCCAACTTAGAAGGCTAAATTTAGTTCACGGTGACATCGGATAGTAATTAAAAGAAAAAAAAACTTATTGCCAAAATGGAGAAAAGTAGTATTCTATGGAAAATGTTTTGAAGAAAGTATCTTTAGTTCCTCTGCATATTACTCCTTGAGCCCTCTCTGCTCTATTTTACAACCCTAGATTCACATAATATTATCTTCTTGGGAAGCCCGGCCACTGTGGCACACACAGTGTGATCAATAAACAAGCAATTAAATGCCCTATTACGAAGGAAGCAGGCCTGGCGACAATCCAACAAGAGCCTGCCCAGTCCTCTGTATTTATTGGACTTCACATTACCCTTGTTCACATGAGGCTAAGTAAAGGCTAAAAGGGGTGCCAAGGAATGGATTTGTTTGTTGAATACTGGACGCCTGCTTTTCTCGCCATTAAAGCATCAGCTCTGATTAAGGAGAAGCGCTGACTCCAGGAGGACCCCTAGATGGAAGTAGCATTCGGTGGCGGGGGTGGGGGTGGATTTCAAGGGCACAGATGCGATCTTTGAACAACAGAAAATCAGATGAGCTGAAGCTGGACCAAACCAGATGTAGAGCCTCCAAGCTCCACCAAATGAGCTGTCAAGAAGCAGTTGTTCTGCTGAGGCGAAGTGATCCAAAAGTTACCCATTTGATGGCGAATTTAATAGGACTTTCCCAGCCTACTCCATGCATCATCCTGAAGTTAACATCCCTTTTTCCCCGACGATGAGGAAATCGTCTCAGCATGAGTGCTGTAAAGGGATGCAGAGAAGATGACAGTCTGTCAGAGCCTTACAGATGCAGCATCTCCACTGTCCCAGGCCTGGGGTGGCGGGCGCTCACGCCCCAAGCTCGTGCGCTCCATTTATCAGTTCACCCACAGGTAGTACATTGCAAGGGGAAATGATGCTCTCCCCAGATCTGTGGACCACAGAGAAAATGTTTTCCCGGTGGTGTCCACTCTCTACCCCTTTCTTGGTGTGATGACTCTGCCTGGGGAACCGAATTTGTTTTCAAGGGATCGCTTGCTAAGCCTCAGAATGGCGCAAACGCTTTGAGGACTCGGTCCTACAGAGCTTTGGGAATTACTTCCTCCACACCACAGCCTGCAGCTTTCTGGAGGACAGCCCGGGAGGCCCCAAGCTCTGTCTTACTTGACTGTCTCATTGACTTGAATTGTAGAACCGCTGACACAGGTTTCCCTGTGTCCTTTCATACTGTCCACGATGAAAGCCCACAATCCTGTCTGTCCTCTCTGGATTTTTTTTTTTTACAGTTCAGTTTACTTTCAAGGCACGTCTTGGTGTGTGTCTGTTCGGGTTCATCTTATTTGGGACCCTCCATGCTTCCTACACCTGGATACCTCTTTCCTTCTTCAGATTTGGGAAATTTACAGCCATGATTTCATCAAATGTACCTTTTTTTTTCTTTTCAGGGCCACACCGCAGAATATAGGAGTTCCCAGGCTAGGTAGTCGAATAGGAGCTGCAGCTGCTTGCGTACGCCACAGCCACAGCAATGCCAGATCCGAGCCATGTCTGTGACCTACAGCACAGCTCATGGCAGGGAACGAACCCACGTCGTCATGGATACTAGTTGGGTTCGTTTCTGCTGAGACACAGTGGGAACTCCCTCATCAAATACTACTTTCAACCTTCTTTTTTCTGTCTTCTCCTTCTGGGACCCCTGCAACATGAATATTTCCCCTTTAAACTGTTTTAATTATTTTTTTTCTCTTTTCTGCTCTGATAGGGTGATTTCCCTATTTTTATGCCTTCTTCTGTGTCACCTGGTCTGCTTTTAATTTCTTCTAGTGTGTTTTTCATGTCAGTTACTGTATTCCTCAGTTCTGTTTCTTTTTTATATCCTGTTTTCCTTGTTAAAATTCTCACTGTGTTCATCTAGCCTCTTCCCTAATTCAGTTAGCATTCTTATTACTAATACTAATACTTATTGCTAGTAATTAGTAATTATTACTAATTACTAATACTAATAATTTTTTTATCTGGTAAGTTGTTTTTTCTGTTATCAGTTGTTCCTCCCCACCAGGGGTTTATACTTGCTCTTTCAATAAAATCAATACCTCTGTCTTCTCATTTCCTTAACCTTTTTTTTTTTGTCTGTATGAAATTAGGTGGGGAGTTCCCTGGTGGCCTAGCAGGTTAAGGATCCAGCATTGTCACTGTCGTGGCTTGGGTTGCTGCTCTGGTGTTGGTTTGACTCCTGGACCGGGAAATTCCACAGGCCATGGGCATGGCAAAAAAAAAAAAAAAAAAAAAAAGAAAGAAAAAAGAAAAGAAAGAAATAAATTAGGTGAAACAGCCCTTATTGTGGTGCTGAAGGTTTGTCCTTACGTGGGGGGTGGGGGGGTCCCTATACGGTCCGTGTGTGCCAAGTGCCTTTGATGAGAGAGCTGGATTTGATGTGAACACAAGTTATGTCTTTCCCCAGGGTGTGCTGGCAGCTATCACCTTGACAGCAGGTGGGTCTAGAGATGGAGGGGCTAGGATCAGAACCACGTGTGAGCTGGGCTTCTCTGCACAGTGGCCCTCACTGCCCTCTTTGGGGATGGGGATAGTTCCGAGTTGCTTGAATAGAAGCCCTGAGGGTTGGGTGTGAGCTAGCTAAGTGTGTGCCCCACCCCCCAGCACAGGCACCCTTACCCCAGAGGGGAGCAGCACTGGAGCAAGGCGGGCTGGTGCAGGCACTTGGCACAGGTTCTGGGAGTGGGCTGTGGTGGTCCAGCTGCAGTCAGAGACCCAGATTGCTTCTGATGCTCTGCCTGTTTAAGCATCCATAATGGCTGCCTCTGTCCTGCTCTGATGCCACTTCAGGTCTGAGCCGCGTTTGTGTCGTATGGCTGCGTTTCCTCCTTGGTGGCTGCACTGGGAAGCAAGTGGGGCTGGGCAGGCAGCTGCATTCAGGCTGGGGCACACGCTGTAGTGGTTGTGGGAAACTGGCCGGCAACCCATGTGGTTCCAGTGCTCCGTCTCAGCCTGTTGTGGGAATAAGGAAGCCGGTGTGCCCTGATAGTGCCACCAGCCCTCCAGCCCAGCCTTGGGAACTTGTCTGCCCAGCGTTGAACCCCAGGGCTGGAGTGCCCTGTATGTGGCTTGAACCTGTCTCCACAGCAAGGTTCTCTGCCCATGTAATCTCCTCCTTCTCTTCCTCTCCCACGGGCACAGGTCCTGACTGGACCTCTTCTGATCCCTTTCTACCTGATTTTGTGGATCTTTCTTATATTCTTGCTTTTACAGGACTCTTTCTGCCAGTTTTTTTTTTTTTTTACTAGTTAGTATTCAGTGAACATTGTTGCACTCGTAGATGTATTTTTGATGTGTTCGTGGGGGGAGGTGAATTCTAGGTCCTCCTACTGTATCATCTTGATTAATAATTAATAATTTTTATTAATTCTCTCACTCTGGCCCTCCTGTTCTGGATCTTATGCATTGTTTTGTTAATGTGAGGTTTTAAATGTATCTCTACATTTTTTTTTTTCCTGTGGATAGTTCCAGTCAAGAGGTACCAAAAGTCATCTGACTGTACCCCAAAGTGATTTTGTGTAGAAGACTAGAACCCAGGACTCTGCTAGGAGAAACTCTGGTAGGAAATAGGATAAGAGGCTACAACATGTAGATTCAAATCTTGCCACCAAAGGGGTGATAAGCGGAAAGAGCAGAGATAAAAAGAATCTTTTTTTTTTGTCTTTTTGCCTTATCTAGGGCCGCACTCGGGGCATATGGAGGTTCCCAAGCTAGGGGTCTAACAGGAGCTGTAGCCGCCGGCCTTCGCCACAGCCACAGCAACGCGGGATCCGAGCCATGTCTGCAACCTTCACCACAGCTCACAGCAACACTGGATCCTTAACCCACTGAGCAAGGCCAGGGATGGAACCCGCAACCTCAGGGTTCTTAGTTGGATTCGTTAACCACTGAGCCATGACGGCAACTCCAGATAAAAAGAATCTAAATGCTACCAAAGTTTAATATCCCATATGAATATCTGGCTGGAATTCAGGCTCAATCTTTAGGTAAAATTGCAAGATTTAGCATATAAAAATACAGGATTTCAAATATTTCATGGAGCATTACATATATTACAAAATTCATTGTTTAGCTCAAATTCAAATGTACCTGGGACTCCTCTTACTTCTAAAGATAAGGTTGCTCCTGTGGGAGAGGAATAAATTAGGAGTTAGGGATTAGCAGATATAAAGTACTGTACATAAAACAGATAAACAAAACAACAAGGTCCTATTGTATAGCATAGATAACTATGTTCAATATCCTGTAATAAACCATAATAGAAAGAGCCCAGCTTTGGAGTGTGTGTGTGTGTGTGTGTGTGTGTGTGTGTTGCACATGGGACTCTGTGTGTGTGTAGGGCGTGTGGGTTGGGGAGGAAGAAGTGAGGAGAAGAGAGGTTTCTTGAGGTTTCTCCCTTGAGGGATCATGCACACCCACATAAAATCCAAATATAATAAATTTTGGAATGCAACACAGATTATCCATCTAGCTGCAGAGGTGGAAGGCTGCCTTCAGACATGGAAAATGACAGATAATTACCCAGTCTTTTGACAGCATGTCTGCTACCTAATAATTCAAACTACTGGTATGAAGAAGAAAGCCAGGAATCTTGATGAAGTTGGAAGAGGAGCCTAACAACGTGCCTCCACCTTCTGCCTTGGTATCTATTCTTCTATATTTAGCTGCAAGAGTGGTAAAATGTGGTCAAGCAGAGAACAGCTCAGATGCTTGAGAGGGCTGCAGATTTACCTTTCAGTTCACGGGTAGGGCCTTTTTCTGCAAATGGCCTTTGGTAAGACCCCAAAGAATAGTGGAATAATAACAGTCCTTCCATTTGCAGAGAGCTTCAGAAGTTAAAAGAGATGGCACTTCTTTCTCAGAACAACCCTCCAGGGGTAGCAGGGCGGGCACCAGTGTTTCTTTTATTGATAGCTTAGGACCCTAGTGGCCACTAGTTTAGCTAATAACAATTCACGTCTCTGATTCCTTGTCCACACCTCCTACTTTCAAATTAAAATTTAGTACTCCTTTTATATTCATGGGGTGGGGTTTTTTTCTAAGGGGCCCTTAAGATAGTGCCCGAGCAATTTTATTTGGAATAATTGGATTATTGCAGATTGAGTTCACAAATTCCTCTTTCAATCCAAAGGAATGTTCAAGGGAAGAATTATATAGGAAGAGGTCTCAAATCTTCACTTGATTCTGCTTGCACTTACTCTCGCATGCTTTATTTATCACCTTCCTTTCCTACATATGATCTGACTTAACCCACCTTGAATGATACATAAATCACTATTATCAGCATCGTCAACCCCTGTTAAGTACTGGAGTCCACCTGGGGCCACAAACGTATTGTGACATTCCTATCTCATTAGTTATCTAGTTTAGGTCCCCAGAAAGAAATGTGTCACCAACCTGTAATGATAAACATTCTTCAAATGTATTTTTGATAATGTTAAATTATAAATGTGCGAGTGTGTGCATACGTGCTCACACGTGCGTGCGCACACAGACGTTCCTGAATTACTTAGCTGTGTTGAATAGGTGCTTAAACACAGGTTTCACAGTACAGGAAAACTAAAAATGTTTTCCTGGGTCCCAGCCGAACATCTCTAGGATGATGTGAAATGAACTGAAACTCAGTGCTTATAATTTCCCTCACTGGAAAACCAAATAATTATTCAAGAAACTAGAAGGAATTTATGAAAATTCTTTCAAAACTATTTTTATTGAGTTTTTTATACAAAGTATCAAAGTATGAGTCCTTTCCACCTTCTTCTTATATTCTTACGATGAATGTAAACAGTAATGCCCAGGTGGATTTCTCTTTTTTGTAATTGATGACATTGCAATCTCTGGAGCAGAAGGGAAAAGAAAAGTTTAAGTTCTTTTCCACATCCCTTCAGTCAGGTTCGAATGAGCCAAAGCTGGTCTTCTCAACGTTTTGAGAAACAACCAAGATTTTTGGGGAAGTTATCAGGCATCACTTTTGGGGATGTGGCCGCATCTAGGCAGCAAACTGTCCCCAAGGTCACGTTCAGCCTCTCAGGGCTCATCATTTATCCGAGGTGAAATCAGTGAAGAAAGAGGGACTCCCTTTAATCCTCCCTTTCTCAGGACACCGAGGACAGCCTTGAACCCCTCAGGGCACAGGCAGTTCTGAGGACATTGCCCCACCCTGTCCGTGCCAAGATGCATTCACCATAAGAGAAGGATGAGAGTTTAACGAGGACGAATCGTGGCAGGGTCTGGAGCCAATAACGGAATATCTGGCCCCAAGGTCTAAATGTGTTTGTTCTTTCTCACCTTCATGTTTTTATTGCTCATCCATCTGAAGTTCTCTTCTTCTCATCCCTCCTCCTGCAGCCAGCTCGTGATGCCCTCTCTGCAAGTCCTGGGGACTAGCCTTCATCTACACTTGCACCTCTGGGGAGGAGGATTTCCCCAGAGGTCACAATAGCTTCTAGGTGGAACCCAGGGCAAAAGCCAATTTGATGTAACCATCATTTAATGAAATAAGCTGGAGACCTAAATAGGAATCAGCTTTTTAAAAAATTTAATCGAAGTATAGTTCATTTACAATGTTGTGTTAATTTCTGCTGTACAGCTAAGTGATTCAGTTATACACACACACACACACACACACACACACACACACGCGCGCGCACACTTTCTTTTTTAATATTCTATTATGGTTTATCACAGGATATTGAATATAGTTCCCTGAACTATACAGTAGGATCTTGCTGTTTACCCATTCTATGCATAACGGTTTGCACATTCTAACCCCAAATTCCCAGTCCATCCCACTCCCCCTGCCCCCTTGGGAACCACAGGTCTGTTCTCTGTGTCTGTGACTCTGTTTCTGTTTTGCAGATAGGTTCACTTTGGTCACATTTTAGGTTCCATATATAGGTGATAACACGTGATATTTGTCTTTCTTTTTCTGACTTTGCTTGGTATGGTAATCTCTACTTGCATCCATGTTGCTGCAAATGGAATTACTTGGCTCTTTTTGTGGCTGAGTAGTATTCCATTGTACCACATTTTTATCCATTCATCTGTCAATGGACATTTAGTTTGCTTTTATGTCTTGGCTATTGTAAACGGTTCTGCTACAAAAATCAGGGGCACCAGCTTTTCTTAATCCCAAATTCCATTTGGAACTGCAACCCCGGTCAGCCCCCCAGGCCCCCAGTCCCACCATGCTTTGCCTCTGCCCCAGAGACACACTGCTGTTTTTCTTTTCCTAATTCTCTGACCCCACCTTTCCAATCTTTCCCCGGTGCCCTCTGTCACCTCCGTTTCAATAGAAACAAACTCCCTTGCAGCCTGCCAACTCTCCATTATCACTTGGCTCTCCCCAAGGACATTGCTTCCTCTGCTGATTTTTCGGGGGGCCTCGCCTTCCCCCATCTGGCACAATAAGAGGTCAGGAGAGAAGACGGAATAGCTCACTTCCTGCACTTGTAGCTAGAATGCATCCCTTTTGGTTCCTCTTCTCGCTTCACTAATGCATTCGTCACTCACGCTCCAGCCTCAACCCTGCCCTCATCCAGGGCAACTCCAATGGCCAGTGGGTGACCTAGGCAACCACTTGGCAGCAGGGAGCCACAATGAACTTGGCCTTCCTTTCAGCCACCCATAACCTTGGCCTCATCCTGGGACTGGACAGCAGGTCAGCATTTAATCTTAACATCCTGCACTTTGAACGCAGTGTCTCACTTTTAAAACTCTCATTTTTTCTTCCCATCACGCTTCCCTGGCAACTTCGTGAGCATTTCTCCTTTAATCTTGCAAGTCTCAGGCTTTAATCATGGTAAAAATCACCCGAGAGGTATGTCCAAATGCAGTTCCCTAAAGCCTTTTCCCATAGGTTGCAATTGTCTAGGTATGGGGGCAGTGCCTAGAATCTGCACCTCGTAAACATCCTAGGTGATTCAGATGCATGTCCCATAGACAACTTTGAGAAGCTGCTAGAGCCCACTATTTTTTCCCTCAGGGTGTCAGTCTTCTCCCGCTGCACTTTCACCTGTAATCAGTGTAGGCTTTTACCTGTAATTTCAATCCCTCTTTTACTACCACCACTGTGATGGTGAATTTGATGTGTCAGCTTGGCTAGGCTCTGAACCCAGGTATTTGGTCAAACAGCAGTTCAGATGTTGCTGTGAAGAGATTTTTTCTAATAACTTTATTTTTTATCTTTTCTCTTTTAAAATCTCTTTTAGAGTTTTTTAATTGAAATATAAGTGATTAACAAATGTTGTGTTAGTTTCAGGTACCAGCAAAGTGATTCAGTTTTGTATCCAGTAGGTCCTTGTTGTTTACCTACTCCATATTTAGTAGTGTGTATAGTTTAATCCCAAACTCCTAATTTATCCCTCCCCCTCATCCCTTTCCCTTTGACAAATGTAAATTTGTTTTCTATGTCTATGAGTCTATTTCTGTTGTATAAATCTGTTCTTTTGTGTCATTTTTAATTTTCCACACATAATTGATATCATATGATATTTGTCTTTCTCTGTATGACTAGGAAATGTATTTTTAGGTGAAATGAACATTTAAATTAGTAGTAGACTTTGAATGAAGTCGATGACCCTCCATAATGTGGGTGGGCCTCACCAATCCGTTGAAGGATTTTAAAGAAAAAAGACTGAGGACCCCAAGGAAGAAGAAATTCTGCTTCTGGATGGCCTTTAGACTGGAGCCAAAACATTAACTCTTTCTTGCCTTTCTATCCTGTTGGCCTGCCCTGCAAAATTTGGTTTCTGTTTCTTACACACACACACAAAACACACATACACACACAACACACACCCACACACACACCCACCCACACACACACACTATTGGTTCTGTTTCTCTGGAGAACCCTGACTAATACAACCATATATTTCGATGCCCGTATGAATATGTACATCCTTTATGGTTCTAAGCGTCTGTCTCTGAGCTGCTGAACCCCTGGGACTGAGGCCACCAGGACATCACATGCTTCAGCTCTGGGATCTTGGTACTTCCTGGTCATCCTTCTGTGCAGCTACCCATTCTGCGTCACCGAGTTCCCATCAGTGCATTTTGAAACCTCACCACTGTTCTCAAAGCTTTGTTCTCTAGTCATCTCTGCTATAGATGTTGACTGATGACTGCCTCCTCCTTTACTGAGAAAATAGAAGTCAGGTTAGGAACTTTCTCTATTTCTTACCCACCAGCAAGTCATCGTCCCAACTCCACGTAATACCGGTATGCGTGTCCTATCTTAATAGCTAGCTTAACATTTATAAAATAAAATGGAAAACAGACAGAGTCCATAAATCCAGGTGAACCCAGGGAACTCCTAGGGGGAAATGCACTCCACTTGTAAATAATTCTTATTTAAATCTTGTAACTTGGAAAGGCTGAAACCCACAGTCATTAAAATGATATTTCCTGTATTTTTATCATTTTAGTCGGAATGTCAGTAATCACCATATTAAAGATCCCTAGGGGAGAAGATTAGTAGGAGGATAGATGGATCCTGTAATATTCAGGAAGCATAAATCCAAAATGCAGCTTTACAACATTAATGTTAAGGAGAATATTCTTTTGGAAAATTCAGTTTCATGTTTAATTATTCTGAGACCTTTGACAAGCCTCTCAACAGGTGTAAAATTCAACTAATGTTTACCAAAATAACTGAAGTCGTTGTTAGAGTAGGGCATTTAATTTCTCTGTATTTAAAAAAAATTCCAGAGGTTTTCATTGATTGTTAAACAGAGTTACATACTCAGTAAATGGTAAGTTTCTTAATGTTATAATTAGATATCAAATATCCAATAAATGTCTGCCCATTGAATAAAGTTTTTCCATACTAAAAATTCCAAATGCTTTCCTGATTACAGTGGTTTCTTGCTCAGAAATATTCCATGGTTCCCTATTGTTTAGAGCAAAACTGTCCAATATGGTAGCCAAAAGCCACATGTGGTTATGCATACTTGAGATGTGGCTAGTCTAGACTGAGGTGTGCTTTAAGTGTAAAAACACAGACTGGATCATGAAGATTTAAGGGTAAGAAAAAGAATGCAAAGAGTTAATTAGTCCTCGCTATATTCATTATCAATTGAAATAGTAACATTTTAGACATTTTGAATTAAAGAACATCATTCATTTAATTTAACTTTTTACTTTTTGTTTTAAGTTTGGCTACTAGATAATTTAAAAATACTTTTGCGACTTGGATTTGTGGCTCACAGTGTATTTCTATTGGACACCACTGGTAGAGAGACCAAACTCTCTCTTTTTTTTCTCTCTATGCTTAACTTCCAAACCTTATTTCCTGCTTTCTTTCTTATGTTTCCCTTGCTGCTCCCTCCTCTTTTCGTTCCTCTGAAGGACTGATTGCCCTTTAGGATCTAGCTAAAATCCTCCCTTATTTGTGAAGACTATGGGTTTCCTAGTCAGAAGCACATTTTTTTCTCCTCTAAATCCCTAAAACCTTTATTTATAGCTTTTTTGTGGCACCAATCAGTATTATAGGTATTTGTGCATATGTGTTTCCTCACTAAGTTGTGAGTCTTGAAAGAAAGGGGCACTTTCAGTTGTGCTTCAAATCCCTCCAACTGGGCAATGAATGATACCAGGGTATCTGTCAGAAACCACACTAGCTGTTTTAACAGAAATCGTTTAATGTAGGGAAGTGGTTGAACAGGTATGGGACAGCTAAGATGCGAAAAAGGGAGTGTCAAAGTAATACAGAGGTAGTAACAGCAAAAAGCAGCTACCAGCCTTAAATCAGCAGGAGCACAAGGAAATGGCGGAAGGATCAGAGCTAGGAGCTGGGAGAAGGGGTTGGTAAAGATGGAACTCAGACTTCCAAAGAGGTACGCTCCAGGCTGTGTTTGGTGGAAGCGCTTCATGGCGCTAGAGTTCCAGCCGTGAAGGAGAGGATGCCGCCCTGCTGGTGTTGATACCTATAAGGAGGGGTGATGATACTGGTTCTGGGAGTATAAAAAAAATCTGGAGACTGTAAGTAACTGCTACTCATTCTAACTGCAGCTTCCAAGATGAAAAGCCACAGCTGCAGTGACGCTAATAGGAATAATGGGAGATAGAAATACAAGATTCTCTCCCTCTTCCTGCCTTCTTACCTCCTCTAAGGCCCCACATTGATGCACCTTACCAGGAACCTACTTACCATGAAGAAATGGAGAATCCAAGCCTGGGGTAGGAGCTTCTGACATGGCTCCCAATGCCACCTGTATCTGGTGTTTTTTGTGTAATCTCTTTTGTGTAATCTCTTCTCCTTGAATGTGGCTGGACCTGGTGACTTGCTAGAACATGACAAGAGTTATTGGATATCATTTCTGTGTAACTTCCATCTTGCTGGTTTACTCAGTCTTGGTTTTCTTACTCTGATGAAGAAAACTTTCATACTTTGGAAAAGAAAACTGCCATGTGAGAGAAACCCACATGTCAAATACCTGAGGGTGGTTTCCATCCAAGAGCAGGTGAAGACCTAAGGTCTGCAGTTGAATCGCCTGTGAGAAATGGAATGCTGCTAAATACCACTGAATGCGCTTGAATGTGGACCTTGCCCCAGTTGAGCCACGAAATGAGACCACAGGCACTAAGCTGACATGTTCACGGAAGCTTTATGAGAGATGGTATAGTTCAGCTATACCTGGATTCTCTATCAACAGAAATTGGAAGATAATAGAATTCATTGTTTGAAACTGCTAAATTTTAGGGTGATTTGTTACATGGCAATAGCTAACTAATACATAGTTCTAGAATCACAGAACAAGTATAAAAAGATTGCTTCGAAAATAAGAGATAATAGCTTAATACCTGGCAGAACTAGTATTTGGAATATCTCTTGGAGATAGATCCCACTATGGATCAGTGAGTTAAAGATCTAGCCTTGTCTCTACAGTGGCTCAGGTCACTGCCGAAGCCCAGGTTTGATCTCTCACCTAAGGACTTCCATATATCATGGGTGTGGACATAAAAAAAAGATCTCTCTCTCTCTGTATGTACTTATACAGAGATATCAATATCTATCCTTTATAAAGCAGTGATTCAATTATTTATCTATAGTTCTTATAAATTTATAAGCAATAAATATCAACAATCCAATAGAAATATTGACAGCATATCAAATAAGCTCTAACAAAAGAGAAAACATAGGACCAATAAGCCCATGGCAAGAAACTCAATGTCATTAGTGATCATACAAATAGAAATTAAAGCCACAGAGAGAAACACTGTTATATACTTACTGCCTGTGCAATAGATTTAAAAGATTGACAATACTGGCCCACTTTTGGTGAATACTGGAAAAGAAGTTGGTATTACTTTAAAAACTAGAATGTTTGCACAGTGGACAACAGAGACTGCTCAAAACGTCCATGGAAGCATGATCTCTATTAGCCAAAAAATGGAAAATCCAAATGAACATAATCAGAGCAATGGAAAAATAAACTGTAACATTTCCATATAATTGAATAATATACAATACCAAAAATGAACACATTACAACTATCCATATAAATGTACATAAATCTTGGAGTTATAATACTGAGCAAACTATAAACTAATGCACACAGTTCAGGTTCCTTGTACATTATATTCAAATCAGGCAATGCTATATAGGTATTGTTTTGAGATGCTTCCATATACAGTGAAACAAGGAAATTGTTATTGCAAAAGTCATAGAGGTGATGTGAATGTGATCTGGGAAAACCCACAGAGAATTTTAAATTTCCTAACCTGGGTGATATCACATGGTTATCCACAGATGTACAATTCTTTTAAATATACAGATTAATTTTATATATTTCATTTTCAAAAATTTATCTGAGGTTCCTTTAGAATCCTTTTAGATTCCTTTAGACTCATTTTATTTTGTTTTTAAAATTAAAGTATAGTTGATTTTCTCTGTTGTGCCAATTTTTGAAGTAGAGCAAAGTGACTCAGTAATATATATATGTATATGTCTACATATATATATAGTTTTTTCCCTTTAGAGTCATTTTAGTTCCTCCTTTTTTCTGTTAAATATCAGGAAATTAAATGAAGTGTTACATACACATAATAATAGCCTGATTCTCATTCCTCCATCCAGCTATCCATCATGTTCTTCTCGATGGGTATCTAGGAGGATGTGTGCCAAATTTGTTTGATTAGCATAAAGTTATTGTGGTACAACTGAAAACATTTCCATATTATTATATTGATCAAGGATAGCAATAAACAAAATGTTAATCTTTAGATATTGTAATTGCAAGTTGAATATGTAAAGTATTTTAAATATTCACATGGGGGATACAAAGTGTTGAGAAAATTCATATTCACACAAACTAGTCAAAAAATTGTACTACTTTTAAATTTAATTAAGTCCCATTTGTTTATTTTTCTTTTTATTGTCATTACTCTAACAGGTGGCTCTGAGATGTTGCTGTCATTTATGTCGGAAAATGTTTGGCCTATGTTTTCCTCTAAGAGTTTTATAGTTATCTGGTTTTATATCTAGGTCTTTGATCCATTTTGAGTTTATTTTTGTGTATGGTGTTAGGAAGTGTTCTAATTTCATTTTTTTACATGTGTCTGTCCAGTTTTCCCACCACCACTTATTGAACAGGCTTTTCTCCATTGTACATTCTTGTGTCTTTTGTCATAGATTAGTTGACTACAGGTGTGTGGGTTTAATTCTGGGCTTTCTATCCTGTTCCACTGATCTATATTTCTGTCTCTGTGCCAGTACCATACAGTTTTGATGACTGCAGTATTGTAGTATACTCTGAAGTCAGGGAGCCTGATTCCTCCAGCTCCATTTTTCTTTGTCAGGATGTCTTTGGCTATTCTGGGTCTTTTGTGCTTCCAAACAAAGTTTAAAATATTTTATTCTAGTTTTGTGAAAAATGTCCTTGGTAATTTAGGCAAAAAAAAAAAAATTGTACTACTTTTCAACCTCTCACCTTTAATCTTGGGATGTTTGTTATTCAATTAAACAGTGATGCCAGAAGTAACTTCACTCTTTAGTCTGAGGAAAATCCAGTTAACTTACTTAAATGGTCACGGGTAGGTAAATCCCCAAGATGGGTTTTTAAAATGGGCATTCTAAAAAATTAATGGAAAATTTTTAAAAAGTGAAATTTGAATCAAGTATTTGGGGAAGTCCTTCTGGGGACCATGACTGACAATGGTATTAGTTGAAAACTGCTATACTGGGCACTGTGACAGATTTTGTTCTAAACGTAAGTTAGCAACTTAACAATACTTTTGTAAAGTTGATCAATGGAGCCAGTTAATTTGGGTTAAAGTCAATGCTGTATATTTTTTTCTGGGTAAATAATTTAGTTATTAATAACTTAAATCATTCAGTAAAAAAAAAATTAAGTTGTTCATATAAGCATAGAATGTTCACCCAATTTTAACACAGTTCATTTCTGTGTGGTAAGAATTTGGGTGATGTGTTGCTTTATTTTTGAAGTTTTCTATATTGCTTGAAATGTATGTAACAAGCACGAACAATTTTTCTAAAAATAATAATGAAATTCGAAATTAGTAAAAGCAAAGAAAGAATTTTATTTTTTTGTCTTTTGAGGGCCGCACCCATGGCATACAGAGGTTTCCAGGCTAGGGGTCCAATCAGCCTACACCAGAGCCACAGCAAGACCAGATCTGAGCTGCCTCTGCAACCTACACCGCAGTTCACAGCAACGCTGAACCCTTAACCCACTGAGTGAGGCCAGGGATCGAACCTGCAACCTCTTGGATGCTAGTTGGTTCGTTAACCACTGAGCCATGACGGGATCTCCTCAGTAAAAGCATTTTTATTCACTGCCTCAGTGGAGTCCCAGGATAACCATGCGACATTTACACTAGATAAGTTAACTCGCCCAAGGTCAGACAGTTAGCGGCTGGCAGTATTAGAAGCCAGATCTGGAATTTCTTTGGCCAGATATTTGAACATTAGAGCCTACAGGGAACAGCCTGATGTCCTGCCTAGAGTCCTTACTCATGAAGCTCGAGCCCTTCCACTCCCAAAAGTCGTATCACGCGGCCTCTCTGGTAGTCACTTCAATGATTGCGTGGCTCAGCCACGTGACTACAACCATTCGCTTCGACATTGATGTCTTCCAAACACTTCATAAACATTGACATCTATAGCCAAGCACACATGCACCAATTAATTCTCTGTCTGATCACTTCTTCCATTTCATCATGTGGAGACGGTGACTTGTCAAGTCTGCAGCACAGCCCTCATAACGAATGATGTAATGGAAGCAGGGCACAGCGGCCTTCTCGTTTGATTTGAATCAATCCGTCTCTTTTCCTGCCTTCATTGTAGGTGTCTCAGTTCCTGCAAGTGAAATCAAAATTTCCATGTTTGGTCCAAATTTCTCAAATTTCCTACTGGCAGGGGGTAGAGCTCTAATGAGTTCATGTGTGCCAGCTAATTAGGCAAGAGGTTAGTTTGCTAAGAATCTCATGCTGTAACCTGAGGTCTGTTTGACTGTATTTGAATCAGAAGCTCTGTATTCATATTCCTGCCCTGTCGACAAAATGACAGGACGATCGTTTCATTTAGAAAATAGAAACAAACGGAAATTATGATTTTTCCTGTGACTCAAACCAGCTTCATGCAAAACTTTGCAGAGTCCACGTTGGTTCCAGGTCACGCTAGTTTACACTCCATGCTGTTCCCTGTGGACTTTTCTCTTACCCAGAAATTTCTCTCTTGCTTTTTTCTCTCCTAAGTTTCTCTTAGAAAATGAACTGATAGACTTATTCATTCAAGGGATAAATGACTCTTTCTCCCATGGCTGTCTTTACTTTATGACAGGATAAATCCTTTAGCCAAGTGGATACATTTTTAATGACAGCTTCAGATTTGAGCCACATTTATTTACTTATTTAGTCTTTTTTTAGGGCCTTGTCAATGGCACATGGAAGCTCCCAGGCTAGGGGTTGAACTGGAGCTGCCGCTGATGGCCTATGCCATAACCACCGCAACGCGGGATCCGAGCCGCGTCTGCAAACTGCACCACAGCTCACGGTAACGAGGAATCCTTAACCCACTGGGCAAGGCCGGGGATCATACCTGAAACCTCATGGATACTAGTCCAGTTCATTACCACTGAGCCACGACAGGAAATCCATTGAGTCACATTTATAAAACAAAATTAGTTTTCAGGTAAGTGTGAATTTCATATCATCAGTTTCTATAGGAAAGACAGTAAGAGCATGCTACTTCCTTTCTTACACAGGAAGCCGTTGGACAAATGTTGTTACATCAGCTCTGTGATGAGTTCACTGACCATAGATTCCACTAATTTGGTCCATGTCCTTATAAAGAACTAATTCATTACACGTGCACACAGCTGTCTAAACAACCAGCTCCGTAGGTATTATTCATGATCATCTGACTTTATTTCTTTATCTCAGAGTTGAAGAGACCGATATCCATAAAAGCAAACTTGCCGGGCCCCAGAACACAGCTGGTTAGTGGTCAAACAGGGATTAGAACCCACGTTGGCCATTTAACATCTAAAATAAGGAGACGGACCATGACATTCTCTCCTGAGGGCACAGGAAAAGAGGCTCCCTGCATAACCAAGTAATGAGCCAAAGGAGAGAGCTGGGTTCCAGAGGGGAGCTTGGTACCTTCGACAGTTCCCAAGATCCTTTCTGGAAGGAAACTTATACTGACCATCTAATACTTAAAAAAGGAAGTGACACATGTATTTAAAACTTTTAATTACACTGGGTTTCATCCAGCATTCAAAGGAGCAGCAGTGCTGTGTTTGCACTGTCCAAGGGGCAAGTTTCAGAACTTCCAGTGCTAAAATACATGCTGCAATGTCCCCTTCTAGGCTACGTCAAATGACTATACTGTATTAATAATCATTTTAGGAAGGCATCAACATTGTAAAAGTTAATATAAAAACAGAAATTTTGGGAGCTAACATTGATATGTGAGTCAGCCAATGTCCCATGCCCAGTTGTGTTTGAGAGTTAAACTCTTGGCATTGGAATGCAGTGAGGGCCTTTGCCTCACTGGAGTTAATGATGTGGGTTACGGGTGCCAGGGGTCCTGGCAGTTCCTTGTACATAGGGTGACAACTGCTATTAGCAGAAGAGATTTGCAGAAACTTTTCTCCTCCACTGGAAGAATGGAGAACGGATGTGGGTGGGGAGTGGGTCCCAAGGACTGAGTTCTGGAATTCATTTTCCTTAAAAATAGGTCAACTCTGTTTTTCCTAGGAAGTCCCCTGGGCAAAGACCCCCATCTCCTGCACTCTTTCAAATATAAATTGACCCTGACAGTGAAACAACTTCCAACTTTTGCAACTCCCTTTGGGGAAGGGCTTTAAATACTTTTCACCCTGAAAGTTTAGAAATGACCTTGGTGCTCTGGGGAGCTTGGGCTCAAGGTTATAACCTCTCTTGGGCCCTGGGGCTTAGAAATCCAGCGACCAAAAGACTAGAAAATAGACTCACTGGCCTGCATTTCCTTCATGGAGAAGGTTGAAAGTAAACATTTTCTGACTTCCTGCAGAAGCAATGATTTTCCTTCCCTGGGCTTAGTGTCTCACATATCTGATGCTATCCAGACAGTGCCAACCTCTGGACTCCATGAAAAGCCTTTTAACTAATCATTCCACGCTCAATAGTTAAGTTGTCCAGAAGACACAGACTGAACTGATCTGAATAACTCTGGTTTTTGGTTTCTTTTGAAAAATTTTTTTTGTCTCTTTGTGGAAAATGAACTCTTTTAAATAGATTTTCCTTTATTGTTGAGAATTACGGGAGTGGGGAAATAAAAGAAATCATTCGTCTTGAGGCTGATGAAGGAACATGTTAAGAATCTCAGAAACAGGAATGTATTGTTGGAAAATATTGCTTAGTAAATGCAAGTTGTCTTCTTATAACAAAAACCCGCCTCATTCCACACTCTGCCATTGTGGTTATAAGACACACTGTGTTCAAATTTGATGATTTACAGAATTAAAAGACACATGTCAAATTCAGCCTGGGCAGAGGCCCCTCTGTTTGTGTTTTTAAACCAGATCAAAGGAGGCTTTTATTTATTTATTTATTTATTTATTTATTTATTTTTTTTGCCTTTTGTCATTTTATGGCCGCGGGTTTAGGGCCGCACCCGCGGCATGTGGAGGTTCCCAGGCTAGGGGTCTAATCGGAGCTGTGGCCACCGGCCTTCGCCGCGGCCACAGCAACGCAGGATCCGAGCCGCGTCTGCAATCTACACCACAGCTCACGGCAACGCCGGATCCTTAACCCACTGAGCGAGGCCAGGGATCGAACCCGCAACCTCATGGTTCCTGGTCGGATTCGTTAACCACTGCGCCACGACGGGAGCTCCAAAGGAGGCTTTTATTTAAAACAATGACTAACGCTCAGCTTGTGTCCAGACACCCGTGACCAGCCTCTTGGGAACAGAGAGAGAAATGGTCTTGAAACTTTTTGGTCTGCTCCTCAGACTTTCTTTCAGATAAAAGGAGGCTCTTTTATGAGGTTCTGGCGGACCAGTGTGCCTAGGGCTGTTGTTCAGGGCTGGTTCACAGGGAACATTTGGTGGGTGGGAAAATGTTCAAGTCTTTTGAGCATACCCCCAACTTTTTTTCGGTTGGCCTGGGTGTATATATAGAAGAGAATCTGCATAGATATAAAGACCAGGAGAGATTGCTAAAATTTTACACAACAAACAAACAAGAAACATCAACGCTAGTCTCTAATGAATTAAGTTCCTTTACGTACTGATCAGATTGAAAGCCATAACCTTGCCTTGAACATCATAACGTCAAAATACACTACACTGGCAGAGTCAAAGACAGGACCAAAAGTAAAAAAACAAAACAAAACCAAATGCAGGAACCTACAAAGTGACTTAAGCAACGTGATAATCATAGGTGATTGATGGATCTTAGTGAAAGTCATAGTAAAATCTAATTGATGTGCCTAATTTTGGAATTCATGGATATTGGGTAAGGAGATGTATTTACCTCTGTTACATCCTATAGCATAAATACTGAAGAAGATTCTGGGACTCCGTCATTGGGTCCACTAGGTACCAGGATTCATTCACTAACTTATTTGATGATATTGATTGAGCTCTTGTTATGTGCCAGCGGCTGTTCTGGGGACTTGTGAACCACACAGACGGAATTCCCTGTTTTCACGGTGCTCATGCTAGTGAATGTTGTGGGCCCGATAATAAAATAAATATGTAAGTCATGTAGTATGTTCGGGATAAGCACTCTGAAAAAAACAAAGTTGAGAAATGGGAATGGGGAGTGCAGAGACATGGGGAGAAGAGAGTGCCAGGTAGCCCTCATTGAGCAGGTGACATTTGGGCAAAGACTTGAAGGAGGAGGGGAAATTAGCTACGCAGACATCCAAGGGAAAGGCATTTCAGGAGGGAGGAACAGCCAGTGCAAAGATCTCTGGTGGGAGTATAAAAGGCAGACATGTAGGTAATAAGGTTGGAGAGATTATGGGGGAGCAGACTGTGAAGGGTTTTGGAAGCCATCGTAGTGATGTTGACCCTGAAGAATGTTTCACTCTGCGTGAAATGGGGCATGACCCGATTTGACTCATACTTAATCTGATTACCCTGGCTGGTTGTGAGAATCAGTTGTATGAGGCAAGGGTGGAAACGACAAAACCAGTAAGGAAACTATTGCAGTCATCAAGGAGAGTGATGATGGAAGCTGGGAACATTGTGAATGCAGTCGAGATGGTGATAAAAAGTTATTTCTCAGTATTTTGAAGTTAGAGATTTTCCTGAGTGAATGGATGTGTGGTCAGCAGAGTTGGGTCTAGGACTCAAAGGGCTAGAGGTTATACAGCTTGAGGGCAGAGACTGGCTTGATGCTCACCCATCCATCTCTCCCTCTTGAGTACCTAGGACTTCATTCCCCAATGTTCCTTGTGGTTGTGTTGGACGACACAGTCAATGGGAATGCGAAATGGGAAGTGACGTGCTACTTCTGGTCTGAGGCGGTTGTGCAGGTGTGTACTCTACACTCTCTGGCCTGTGTAGCTAGAAGTGAAGGATTCTAAGGTGGTAGAATGATCAAACGCAAGCAGCTGAGCTGCTGAATCACCACTTGTAGGTAAGCAGTGTAGAAAGCCACCAGAGTCAAGCCAGACTGAGATATAAACATGAAATCAACTTTTATTAGTAAGCCCTTGAAATTTAGGGATTTATGATGTATTGCAGGCATAGTAATATTTTCCTTAACTAATATAATCCAACTCTGAAAAGACAGGAACATAATCTAATAAGGAGAAAATGTATACATATGTGGGTATGCTTATGTGTATATCTCCATAACCTTAATTCAGTGGTTCATGATTAAAAAGAGGAAGTAACTTTGGCCCTAGCAACTAACGTTCCACACATACTTTCTGATTAGGTCTTAGAGGGCATGAAAAAGGAAATATTGAAATCAAAAGAACAAAAGTATTTTATGATTCCCTTATACCTTTTTTTTTTTTTTTTTGCTTTTTAGGGCAGCACCAGTGACATATGGAAGTTTCCAGGCTAGGGGTCGAATTGGAGCTACAGCTGCCAGCCTACGCCACAGGCACAGCAACGGGGAATCTGAGCTGCAAGATCCAATGCTGGATCCCCAACCCGCTGAGCAAGGCCAGGGATCAAACCCGCATCCTCATGGCTACTAATCAGATTTGTTTACACTGAGCCATGACAGGAACTCCCAAGAGCTAAAATTTTTGAGGTGAAGTGGTTTCTAGTTTAGAAATTGCAGCATGTAGGTGTAGGATCAGCACTGAGGGGGAGTTGAGCATTGGGCTTGAGCACAGGCAGGCAGGGAGGTTACAGTAACCTCCGAGCAAGTATGTCAGCCACCCCAAGCAATGGGAGCATCTGAAGGGCTTGGAACCCTGATTCTGCCATGCTCAGAGCTACCTGTGCCAGACAGTGGCCATGGATGAGTGCTTAAGCATAAATCATTTTGTAGGTTGCACAGGGCTCTAAAGATCAGATGGGCACAGCCACCTGTTCCTGGATGGGTCATATGATCCAAAGCTGTGGTCACACAATGAGTGTGAGCTTTGGGATCAGATCCTTTGAGTAACTAACTTATTAGCTCAAAGTCTTGGTTTCATTTTCTGTAGAAAGAGGCTAATACTTAGAACATTACCCTGCCCATGCATGAGGTCAGAACATTATATTATTGTTATCATCAACTTTTTCACCATCATCATTTTTAATATGCCAAAAGCTGAACATTTGATGTGAGAGATCTGTCCTGTGGAGTCTTCGATGAGCAAACAATGCTAGAGAATTAGCACAAGAGTATTGATCAATAAGCTCCTAGGCTTGTCACCCTGTGTTTGATGGGTAGGGCATAAATGGGTAGGGCTCTGAACTCTATTGCAGTCTTTACAAGGTCCAGCTGCTTGGCTGAAGTGAAGTTCCTTGAGTTCCTGCTGAGGTTTCTATCCTTCTCATTTCCATATATAACTGCATATACAACCCCATTATTTGCTTAACCTCAAGGAAATCCCTGAGGCGACCTGTTCTGCCAAAGCCCTTGGGCTATAGAGAGTCCCCTTTCCTGCCCCAGAGTTGTTCCCTCACATATAAAATTAGAGCATGGTTCTGTACCTATTCCACTGGCACTGGCTAATAGGAAAGGCATGTCCTTGACAAAACCTCATAAACTGGGTGGGAAGTGTTTGTGGGTTTCATGCCACCATATTTACGCAGCAATCATCATCAATCATCATGATAACCTAGCTAAGGAGCCACCTGATAATGACAAAGAGTCCAATTTATGACTGGAATTAAGTTAGTCTTTCTGTGATCCTCAAAATGGTCAGCTCTCCAGGATTATCTCTAAAGCCAAGTTCTTGGCTTGCAAGGAAATCTAACTTGTCTTATAAATATAAGCACATGGAGCGGAATGTCCCTTGAACTTTGCAGCCTATGATCTGTCATAGCGATCACAACTTCACCATGAGAAAATTACTCCCTTCTTTTTGGAGCTCTTCCCGTCTTTAAGAGAATCTTCATAAGAACTGAGCAGAAGAGAGCAAAATGATTGCAAGAACGGCACTGGAGTACCAGGAAAGGAAAGACTTCCTTCATCTTTGTTTTATTCTCAGTTCTTTTCAGTACATTTTGTTCTCATTACCAGACTTTTTGCCAGTTTTTCCAGTCATCGCTTGGTTGAAATTCTACAGTAGATTTGTCAGGAAGGGCCTACGACAGCCGTATTCTCTGAGTTCTTGCAGATTAAAACTGTTTTTCTATATCCGTGGTACTTGAAGGAAAGCTTGAGTGGATACAGTGTCACTGAGTTTAGGCTTTACCGTCTTGAGTTTTTCAAAACTTGTGCTACAGTATTGTTTTGCATACATGTTGCTGTCAAGAAGCCTGAGACCCATGTACGTTCTTCCCTGTGTGTGGTGGCCTTTTATGCTTGAAGATTATTTTTAATAGAAAATTAAATTTTGTTTAATAAAATATAAAGTTGACAGTCTTAAACACTTTAATAAAACATTTTATAGTTGGCAATAATGAATACACTGTAGGTATTTTCACTATGAAGATCCAATTTTATTATCTTTAATAAGTAGTTTTTTGGGTGACGGCTCACATGCGAAATTTCCCAGGCCAGGGATCGAACCTTCACCACAGCACTAGAGCCATGGCAGTGACCATGCCAAGTCCTTAACCTGCTGAGCCACCAGGGAACTCCTTTAGAAAGCTGTTTGGAATTGTAGTTCTAAGTATGCTCAGATTAAGTATATTCTGGCTCTTCTTTGTAATTTTCACTCTCATCTTTAAAAAAAAAACTATGTATTTTTGCTTAGCCATTCATCTCTTCAATGCCTCTGACCACATTTTTATCCAATTCTCTTTTCCTTGTAGTTTGGCATTCATTTCTGAGATGATTTTTAAAAGTTCACTTCCTTTGCTGAGTTTGATCAACTGATTTCACCTCTTTGTGGTTTTTTTTTTTGTTGTTGTTCATTTCTTCACTGAGTTTTGAATCTCTGATTTGAGATATTCTTTCACTAAGTCACCAACCAAATAGTTGTATAACAATATTTAATTCTTGCTGGGATGCAATGTTAAATTTCTTATATTTTTTCCTGGGTCCACAATTATAGGTGTTACTTGTAATAGGCAGAGGAGTGGGAACTGGGTGGTTTACAGAGTTTCTTGATCTAAAAGCCAGTAAAATGATATTTCTTTAGTAAATGATGGCTCTTGGGAGAGGGAGTGGGAAATTTGGTGTGCTCTTGTGGTTTTACTTTGATTTTTATTTTCTAGCAATTGCCATTTTCTTGTCCTTCACCACCAGGCTCCCAAGGGCTACCCCCACCCCACCCCGCCTTCCAAATATTCTTTCCCAGAATCTGTGCCTTACTAAGACTGCCCTCTCTGGTCAGACACATCTGCAAACACTTTCCTCTCGGATCCTTAGTGGCCGCGACTCTGCTTTACCACCAGTGATCAGAAATGCACTTGCCTCTTTTGGGGGCGACTGTGTCTATATTCTGCCATGGACAGGCTCTTATCTCCCTGTTGTGGACTGAATATTTGTCGTCCCAATATTCATACGTTGAAGTCCTAACCCACAATGGGATGGTGTTAGGAGGTGGGACCTTTGGGAAGGTGCTTAAGTTACGAGGGTGGGGCCCTCCTGAATGGGATTAGAGCCCTTATAAAAGAGGTAGTACAGAGCTCCCTCACCTCATCAGCCATGTAAGGACACAAGGAGCAGCAATACAAAGTAAGCCCCCCACCACCACCCAGACACCGAACCTGCTGACACCTTGATCTTGGACTTAGTTTCTGGAACTGTGGGAAATAAATTCCTGTTGTTCATAAGCCACTCAGCCTATACTATTTTGTAATGGCAGCCTGAATGGACTAAGCCATTCTCTTTCCTGACTTCAGTAGCCAGTCCCTGAAGCTCCAGTGTGGGCTTCAGAAACTAGCTCAGATGGTCTAGCAAGTTTATTTCCCCATTTTCATGAAAGTAGAGCTTGTAGTAGTCTTGGTCTTAAGTAAGTATAGGCAAAAGAGTAAGTTTAGGTAATATAATTTGTCTCCTTTTTGATCTCTATGATTTTGTAGTGTCATAACATTTGATTTCAGGGAGATTCCATTATCCCATGAGAACAGGCAGCCTGAGGAGAGCCTTGGTTCTGGAGGCCTTTATTAAAAAGGGAGAAGGTTTAGAGAAATGAATACTTTCATATAGCTTTTATTATGTCTGTCGTTTACAACCACATTTCCACATCTGGAGTAAGATTTGGTTCATAATGGGTATGTATTAACTACTGGTGAATTAAAGTGCACCAGACACTTATATAATATTTAGATTACATCTGATTCTGTATGATTTTGTCATCATCACCAGTTGATGGAGGTGGAGTCAAGGCTACAGAAGGGTGAATAATCTCCTCTGGACTAAACAGCTAGTAAGTAGTAGAGCCAGAGTTTGAGTTTAGGTCTCTCTGACCCCAAACCACACGTCCTTCCATTCTTACCAGGCTGCCTTTGGGGCCTTAGGGAAGAAATGCTGGATGAAGATTAGGAAGAGAACCCTGAGAGTGCAGAGAAAGGAGAAAAAGAGGGCTAGGTGAAAAGGAACAAGAGTTTTCAAGAGAACAACACAGATAAAACGAATCAGGAAGTAATTATCCTTTTCTTCATTTTAATTATGCCAGAAAAGGGGACCCTGCAGAAAGGGTGGAGCTGCAGCTGCACTGTTTGCTGATGTGGTCACATATTAAGTCAATTCCATTTAATGTCTCTAAACTCCTAGACTGCTTCATCGCACATGTCTTGGAGGATCCATCACTCTTCTGAAGACCATATGGAAGGTAAAGCAAAAGCAGGAGAGAGAGAGAGACATGAAAATTGCAGTCATTGAAGTTCTCAGAAGGCACGTGGAGCTGGGAGCCAGGTGGAATAAAATTGTAATTGCAGTATTTTACCTTTGCTCCATGCTTGATAGTTTCCAAGTCATTTTGGTTTTTTTGTTTGTTTGCTTTGTTTGTTTTTGTTTTTGATGGCCACACTTGTGGCATATGGAAGTTCCTAGGCCAGAGGTTTAATCCCATTGAATCAGAGCTACAGCTGAGGCCACAGACACAGACACAGCAACACTGAATCTGAGCAACATCTGTGACCTAGGCTGCAGCTTGCAGCAATGCTGGATCTTTAACCCACTGAGCGTGGCCAGAGATTGAACCCACATCCTCACTGAGACTACATTGGGCCCTTAATCTGCTGAGCCGCAATCTGAACTTCCTAAAGCATTTTGCATACATCATTGCTATCCTTACATCTCTGAAGGAGGTGGGACAATGTTATCATTGTTTTCAATACAGTGGGGCTAAAGTTCAGAGAAGTCAGGTAACTTATCAAAAGGTCCCAAAGAAGAAAGCAAATCTGGAATTTAGATGTTCTTCTCCTTCAAGAAGACCTTTTCCCACAGACACATATATTTACATCCATACAGAACAGAACAATTAAAGGATCTATTGTCACTTTAATAACAAGCTTGATTTTTAAAAAACATGGTGGGTCCATTCGGCCCTCTCCTTGGGGTGACCAATCTTCCCTCTTGCTTGAAGGAGATTTGATTTTTACCCTTGTACTCTGTAAGATTAACAAGTTCCTGAAATAAGACAAAAAGTACTTTCCAAAAGAACAAAAATAAGTAGATTAACTTTGTTTTCATTGTTAAAGCTGACAGTGCCGATCTAATTTGATTTGTTGATTTTAGTGTGAACACTGTGATCTCTAGGACAATGGTGGGAGCAAATCTAAACGTATAAAGAGTTTTTTGATACATGGAGATCTGGGTACTTGTCCAGCTGTTTGATTCTAATACAGAGATCAGCCGTTTTTCTACGATGCTCTGGAGGTCAAGTAGGGGTCAGAATAACAGCACAGAGTAGTGCATTTCCACAGTTCTCACCTATTCCTGCTACTGTAGGACTTTAACCTGCTCCTCTAAGACCCCAGCCCTCTAATCTTCATAGTTTTGAGATTATCGTTGATGTACCCACAAATACATCCTCTAAGCTGTCACAAGGAAGCCACCACTTACTTCATGTTTATTTTTTGAGACCTGCTCTTAGCGTCACTGAGCCCTGTGAAGCAGCCAACATCCGCCAGGGGCGCTAGACTTTGGATGCTTAACAAAGTGGTCATAGCTCTTGGTGATACTTGTGTTTGCGTTTGGGTGATTGGTGCTTGCTCTCCAAGGTGCTGGTGTCTGCCCATCCAGAGGGGCTGCCAAGAACTCCAAAAATTACTACAATTCCACAATGTTTGAGTCCTTCTCCCTGAACTTTATGCTACCAGAATCCAGGCAGGACTTCCCGATGCTTCTAAAGTCTTGTAGACCCTCAAAAGACACAGTTCTTTCTGTTTTCACTCGCAAAGCCCATCCCAGAGTAGACCCACTCCTGCTCTCTTCACCCATCTTCATTGATGAGAAAGCACTGCTCTCTCATTACACCTCCTCTTGCTCCATGGTCTGTTCTCTGCCAGGAGGCTCCTCAGACCTTCATGCAAACATCCTCAAGGAGCTCCCTTCCTGGGCTTCTCTCATTTTCCTCCTCTTTTCAGAGGATCCTTTGAATCAAAACATTTTTGAAAAGTTAAACGTATACAAATTTATGCTCCTTTTCAGTAACCCCCCTATTAATCACTTTGACCTTATCAGAATTATCATTATTTATCCCCCTCGGTTAGTTAAAAAAAAAAAAATTAAGTTTTTACTACCCCTGAAATTTAGCCTAGGGAGTTCAGTGGTTAGTGTATGACTCCACTAGGGGAACAAAAGGCACCTTTCCAATTAAAGTTAATAGTGGAATAACTTCAGACACACAAAGGGAGAAAAAGGCACTTATGAGTCATGGTGAGTTCAAAGGAAAGTATTAAGGTGGAATCATGGAGCATCATGGGAAGGGCTATTCAAGCCACCATGTCAAAAAGGCTGATGAACAGTAGTCCCCAGTCAGCCTCATCACCAGGGAGTCTTGCTGATAAAATTATTTCCCCTCCAGAGGGAATCTCCCTGAACTGAATAAATGTTTCAGTTCTGAATAGGATTCATGAAAAGGCAGGGGGACGGTGGCAGCAAGAAGAAAGAACCGCATTCACAGAAAGATTGAAATGTGTCACCTGATAGTGTTTATCAGTCCTTGCCTCCTCAATGAAATAAAAATGTATGCTTGTTTGAAGTCATTAGCATGCCGACATTTCAAGTGTCTCTTTACAGATGTGTAATTAATTGTGAGAAGAGGCTAGTCTAGATTACTTAAAATATTTGATTGTCTCTCAACTGTTGAGTTGATATTTTCAATGATCATGTCGGTAAATTCTGCTATATAGGAAGCTTTGAACAGTTTTGATATTTTTGGTAGTAATTTGACATTTTGAATCTCTTGTTATAGATGTTTCTTCTTCCTTGGATCTCCTTTATGTTGCCTTATTTCTTTTATGTTGCCTTATTTCTTTTACAAAAGCATTCATTCTTTTTCTCCCTAAGAAACAAGCAAGCAGTGTGCAGTATATATAGGAAATGACACAAACCACGGGCTAAAATGTACAGTAAGAAAAAAGGTATTTGTATGCTCCATAGGAGCATATTATTTAACAGGGCAATGTGCTCTTCCTGAAAACTATAAATATGTCATCACTCAAGTGAAATGATAATGAGGCACTTGTGACTGCATATTTGCTGCCATGGAAACAAACCATGACATCATAAGCATGAACGATGGACATAATTCTAGGCGGCAGCTGGACGATGAAGGAAGAAATCTCATCTAGATCTAATTATTTCTGACCACGACAGCTGAAATAACATTTTACAAAATTAAATGCAATAAAGTGACTTGGAAGAAAACATAATGATAGTCCATGGCTGCAGGTAAAATAAAGGACCCTCTCAAGTCTTGACCAAGTATGAAATTCCTCGGCAAAGAAGTGCCACCTCACATAAACAGAGGTTTTGCCCAGGAATCCAACTCAGAAGCTGAAAATGATCTTGTGGGACACCAACATTTGGGGGTTGTACAGAGAACAAGATTTGGGCAGGAGCTGGGAAGGACAACAGATGATTGGCTCTTAGCTGTCAAAGCAAAGAGAGTTGCAGGAGTGCGGGGGATGGCCAGCAAGGCTGGCTCTGAGAAGAGCAGTAGGTCAGGAAATACACAACCTGGCTAAGGCGTGGGGTGGGGGGATCTGCAGCAGTAGGGTGGCTGGGGACTGAAGAAAAGGGGAGCAAGAGGGTGGGAAGGAAGTGGATATAGACCTCAGCTGGGGCCTCCTCTAGTTTGTTGTCTAAGAGTAAAGTTCGAACACTGATGTTGGAATTTTCTAGATTGGTAGCCCCCTTTCCCTAGTGCTAGCTCTTCCCGCCTCTCCTCAAAAATCTTCATCCGTTAATTCTCAGAGTTTCAGAGACAGGATTGCCTGGACTCTGACAGAAATGTGCTCATGTGCTTCTAGAAACTCCAGGTGCTTGTGGGATTGCTTACTGCAAATTTAGAAGAACGAAGAGACGGCAAGGTTAGTGGCGCATCAGTGCGAGAGTAACGACCTGCAGGTTCCTGCCAACTCAACCCTTCCCCTGCGGCCGAGCCACCGTTTCCCCACAGTCCCCAGAGGTGCAATGCTGCCTGGCACAGCAAGGAGATGGGGAGGAAAATGGCCCCACTCACGCTCAGGAACCTACGAAATCTCTCAATAAAAAGAACTGATATTCACATTTCCAAGGTGTTCAGAATAGTCCAGAGTAGGGACAGATATGACATCACTACATCATCCTGTCTCTCCCTCCTGTGTCTCTTGCACCCAGGTACAGACTTCTCCCAAGGGACTTGGCGAAAAACCACCCATTGCACACATCAGCTAATATGTAGAGACCCAGACCCAGGGGAGTGAGTGCAGTGGGGTGAGGGTTGACACTGCACCAACAAACTCAACCTTTGTTTAAGCACAGCTGTCTCCATGGCTACTTCAGTGTTTCATGCTTCATCATCAAAGCAACGGATGTTTTCCTCAGCTCCAAGTCCTCACGTGAAATTGGCTGTTGATTCTAATTCGATCTGCAATCTGCATCCAAAGTTACTGTCATTCATTCCTGGAAAGCACAATATTTTTCTCTCTTAGTCCTATATCATGGCAGCCACCTGGCCTGTGAATACTCTGCTGCCCCTCCATTGGCTTACACAGATGTCGTTAAATAGCTCTTGTGTGCTTCAGAGCACAAAACAACCCTCTTATTTTCCTTGAACCTGACGCTCTCGAGGACTTCTAATTCTCCCTCAGCTCCCAGTTTTCTAAAGATAGCTCAGCTCAGTGAAAACCCACCTACCTCAACCTTCACATTAGGAATGTATCTTGGCCTTTAACTTGGGACCAATGTGTTCCCTTCCCGGGGGGGGGGGGGGCATACATCCTGGTTTCCGCATTATTTCAGTTCAAGTCAATGTGACTCTGGTGTTACTTTGGGAGGTTACAGCTGACGTTTTACCCTCTGTCAGGTATTTTCCAATGCATGTCCTGTTTGGAAGTTTTCTGCCCGCTTCCCAAGTTCTTCTGTTTAAGAAGGATTTTTATATTGATTTCATAGATTTGCTTAAAGTCATCAAATCCTTTGAGAATTATGAAATATCTTCTCAGAGAAACACACGTACTCTCAATATTCATACAACAGTGCATTTAGTTTTACAAAATCCTTAAAGCCCTTCCTTGCTCTACAGGTTAATTACCCCTGAACTGGGTCTTTTTTGGGATTTAGGGTTTATTTTATTTTATTTTATTTATTTATTTATTTTTCTTTTTGCCTTTATCTAGAGCCACACCCATGGCATATGGAGGTTCCCAGGCTAGGGGTCTAACAGGAGCTGTAGTCGCCGGCCTTCGCCACAACCACAGCAACGTGGGATCCGAACCGCGTCTGCAACCTACACCACAGCTCATGGCAACGCCGGATCTTTAACCCACTGAGCAAGGCCCGGGATCGAACCCGCAACCTCATGGTTCCTAGTCGGATTTGTTAACCACTGAGCCACGACAGGAACTCCGGGATTTAGAGTTTAAATAATTTCACCTTCTCTACAGGTCACTGCTCACTAGGGCAGTGGTGGGTGCTGGCATATACCCTCCTTTCCATTCACTGGGGAAACAAAACATCCCTGAACCAAATGTCAATGAGAAGAAAGAAACATGATTGAGTCAAAACACTGGGTTATCTTAAAGATTCTGTTTTAGCAGACAATAACTTATTTTGCATACCCGAGCTTGCCTGGAGCAAGGCTTTTGGTGATAATGAGTAAATAAAAAAATGGGGCCACATTTCCTTAAATTGGCATTTCCATTATTGGCATAATGGGAGCCAGATTCAAGCAGTATTTTTGTATGCTCATAACTCTAAGCAAGTTTTCAGACCCAGTACTCATGTTAGGGCATCTGTGGAATCATGATGAATGAATCTGCTGGTTCTTTCTTGCTGGATACTTGGATACCTTTTTTCATTTGGGACATGGAGCCAGCTGGTCTTCTAGTTACAGACACCGGTGAAGCCTGTATTTAATGAAGTCGAGGCTTGGATGCATTGATCGAGTCTTCTGTTATGAGCCCCACTGGGTTTGGTTTTCGAATTCTGGCCCAAGCAGTGAAAGACAGATTGAGTACAGCATGGCTTGAGGTAAAGTACTGTCGGATATTCCTCCTTTCTGAGTCATTTCTGGGAATCAAGTCTAAAAATTTATTTAATGTCTGTTTCCCAGATAGCAATTCGAAATGACTCCATTAATCCCAAGTAATGGTGTTTATGGATTAGTTTGGGAAAGGAGCCTAATCGTGTTTAGGCTTAAATTTTCCTTTAAAAGGCATATATATTATAGGAAAAGTCCACTGTACCCTTTCTGGGCCCTAGTATAGATTAAAAACTCAGTGGCCCGGACGTCAAATTCATCTTCCCCAGAGACCACAACAGAGGGCTTAGCCTGAGATTTTGGGGTGGAAACTTAAGGCTTCCTTAACTGTTTTCCCTGCTTCCTGTGGCTGGTAGGCTGGGTTTCATGGGAGCACAGTGTATTGTCCAATCGCTCATTTTACAGCTGAGAAAACAGATGCTCACTGGAGTGCCACAACTTGTCTAAGAGCGCTGCGTTCTGCCCGAATCACACGCCCGGTGCTCAGAGTCTTGCCTCTTCTGTTCCTCTTCGGGGCTGCTCATCGTGTCCCCAGGCTCCTCCCCCCATGCAAATGAATCAAAACCCTGATTTCCCTTTACTACATCTCTTTCCTGGCATGAATAGTCTTGATCACAAAGAATTTATTTCATGTCTATGTAGCCAAGAAGTACTCTGATAAACTAAATTTATATTTTTATTTTTGGAATTTTGGTTGTTGTTTATCTATTTGTGCAAGTGTGGGAATAGATGGAATGGCAACTTCAGGAGCCAAGGGGAGAGGACTTCAATAATCATCAAGTAAAACATTAAAAATCTGCCGTTGTCAACTATTATCGTTACTTAAAAAAAAATCCATATGCAGAGTCCTGCAAATAATTATATCATGTCTGCAGGGTTAACTAAGTGTTAGATGACCACCATCACCAAAAAAAGATTGCTTTCACAGGCTGCCAAAGCCAGCAGGGCACCAGCGGGCATGTGTGGCTCTCAACTTCGGAAAATATGGTTCAGACAGTGATGAAAATGTAAACCACACAAACCACTTGGTTTCTAAGAGAACAAATTTTGGAAAGCCATGTTTTGGAAGAAAGCCTCAATTTTCCATTTCACAACAAAACTCTCCAAAGAAATTCTTTAAAATTATAAGGAATACTGAAGAGAGCGTGAGTAGAGAAGGCTTGAAAAAAGAAAATAAAAACCTAGTTTAATCATGAAAGACTTGATTGCCCAACAAACATAACTGGTATTTTAGTCTTCTTCCCTCATTCCTACCTCAAAACTTATTAAAAAAAAAACCCTCTGCCACAGCTTTTAAGTTAAAAGCTCCCTAAAATTTCATTCCTAGAACTTACACACCAGAACTCAATTAAAAGTGAAATTATGGTGGATAAGCAATGAGGTCTTACTGTATAATACAGGGATCTATATCCAGTCTCTTGGGACAGAACGTGGTGGAAGATAATAGGAGACAAAGAATGTGTATGTATGCATGACTGGGTCACATTGCTGTACAACGTGGTAAATCAACCGTATTTTAAAATAAACAAACAAAAAAACCAAACCATTTAGGCACACAACATATCCATTTCGTAGCATTTGTTCAACTTGCTTGAACTTTTTTTCCCTATAAAGGTGAGAAATACAGAAAAGGACATGACCCTGAATGCAAAGCATTTGCTCAGCTCCTTAGAGGACACATGGTAAGCTGTCACCTGTTGCAGACTGGTAACATCCCCCAGTCCTACAGTGTGTTCTTGAGATAGTACAGGTGTGTTTAACAGTGTCCGAAGGCAAATTGTGCCACACCATGTCCAGGTCAATACTTACACAGGCAAAAGACTATTGACAGTGGGTACTATGGGGACTTGTATGTGAATAACGGAGCTGGAACCTGGTTGTTTAGCAATGTAGTTACTGAGAGCAAAGCCAAGTAACTGAAAGACCCCCTCCCAGCCATGGTTCTCCCTCTCACCTCTATCATATTGTATCAAAACAACTCTGTCTTCCCAGGAACCAACTTCAGTCTTGAACCAGAGTACTTTGCAAACTCTGCGTCTGTCTGAGCATTTTCAAATCCACCTCAGGGAGTTCCAGGAAATGTTGCGTTGACCCACAAGTTTTCCCAAGGTCAAGAACTCATGCCCAAGGTCAAGAACGTTTGCAGTCTGATATACTTGATCGAATTTCTGACTTCCCTGTGGTTGGTTAAAGTCCGACTTAGTCAGTTCTTGGTTTTTCCCTGGTGAGCATCCCAAGTCAATTGCAGGCAGCATTCATTATAATCACACTCTTCCATTAAATCATTCCTTTTTGTTTCCTGTGACTTTTTATAAGTGAACTGTGTGTTGACATTTAAAATTTGAGTTGGGGAAGAATGTGCATTTGCAGCTGCCTCCTGACATGGTGTGGATTTCTTTTATGAAATAAATGTTTAAGGAAAGCCGTAGTCATCACCAGGGTGAGTGTCCTGAAAACTCATAGAAAGCAGCGTGTCTGAGCTGGAAGAAATTTTAGAGTTTGTCTGGTCCAACTTCTCAAATTGGAAATAAAGCTCAGACAAGTGTTTAGACCAATAATTCAATGTTGTGTGGTAGATAAAGGACATGAACCCAGATTTCCAGGTTTTTTGTTTTGTTTTGTTTTTGTTTTTTTAAGGCCGCACCCACAGCATACGGAAGTTCCCAGGCTAGGGGTCAAATCGGAGCTATAGCCACTGGCCTACACCACAGCCACAGCAATACCAGATCCGAGCCGCATCTGTAACCTGCACTGCAGTTCTCGGCAACACCAGATCCTAAACCCACTGAAAGAGGCCAGGGATAGAAAATGCATCCTCATGGATACCAGTTGGGTTTGTTACCTCTGAGCCACAATGGGAACTCCCCAGATTTCCAGTTCTTGGTCCTATAATTCCGTTGAACTACTCCTAACTGATGAAGAAGTGGCATGAATTATAAAGGCTTCATCTATTGCTTTCCATTGACTCTGAAATATTAAGTTGTTTCTCTGGGTAGCAGATGCTAATGGCACCTCATCGTATCTTTTTATTATCACAGTTCTATACACACCGTGCTGTCAGCATCCCCCGGAAGCATCTAGGACTCGCTGCCCAAAGGTTTTCAGGAGATAACATCAAAACAGGCTTCAGGCCATTAGGTTGTCTATTAGAACGGAACAACTCTGAAATGAGTTCTATACATCTCCCAGTTGTCCCCAATGGGGTTGAGCTCCAGGTACTTATAATAGTGACCTGCTCATTAATGCACAGTCCACGGGCTTCCATCTCTTTTTCATTGATGCATTGTTGATGTACAATATTGTATAAGTTACAGGTGTACAGTACAATGATCCATAATTTTTAAAGGTTATATTCCATTTATAGGTATTATAAAATATTGGCTATATTCCCCATGTTGTACAATACAACATTGTCATTTGTTTTATACCTAATAATTTGTACCTCTTAATACCCTATCCTTGTGTCACCCCTCCCCACTGGTCACCACTAGTTTGCTCTCTATATCTGTAAGTCTGTTTCTTTTTTGTTATATTCACTAGCTTGTTGCAGTTTTTAGATTCCTCATAGAAGTGATACCATATAGCATTTGTCTTTCTCTGTCTTATTTCACTTAGCGAATGCTCTCCAAGTCCCTCCATGTCACAGCAGTTGGCAAAAGCCTCATTCTTTTTATGGCTGAGTAATATTCCATTTGTATAGGCACATTCTCTGGGATTTGATCCCTTTGACATCTCACTTCCGTACTACCTGTGGTGGGCAGAATGATGGCCCCAAAGATCTTTATACCCTAATCCCTGAAACCTACGATTATGTTATCTGACATGGAAAAGAGGAGTTTGTAGATGGGATTAAGGTTATGGAATTTGAAACAGGGAGACTAGCCTGGATTATCTAGGTGGGCTCAATCTAATGGCCTGGGTCTTTGGAGGCTGAGCAAAATTCTCAGCTGTGGTGAGAGAGACATGGCGGTAGATGAAAGGCCTAAAGAGATGGATAATTGTGGGCTTTGATGATGGTCTCCTTCAGGTGGAAGAAGGGGGCCATGAACCAAAGCATGAGGGTGGTCTCTAGAATCTGGAAAATGGAAGGGCTACCGATACCTTGATTTTGTTGGTGGGGGGGACCTCCCACCAACAGGACTATAAAATAATAAGTTTGTGTATATATTTTTTGGCCGTACTTGTGGCATGTGGAAGTTCCCGGACCAGGGATAGAAACTGCACCACTGCAGAGACACTAACCAGAGACACTGCAGTGACAACGCTGGCTCCTTAACCCACTGAACCACGAGGGAATTCCAGTTTGTGCTGGTTTAAGCCACTAAATTTGTGATCATTTTTATGGCAGCAATAGAAACCTGTCATTCCCCTACTCATTCTAGAATTAACTCTGAAGTAAACCTCTTGCATCGAAACCTTTTTCTCTGGGTTATGTTTCTTGGGGCAATCTACTTTGCAAGGTGCCCTGTGGAGTCTTCTATTGCCACCTCTTCATCCTAAGTCTGTGGTCCCCAGTCAGGAATTAAGACTTTTGTGTTTTATTAGTGTGCCTCTTACTACTTAGTATAATGTCTAGCAGTGAGCATGTACTTCATAAATATGTGTTGATTCAACTGAAGGAATAAAAACATCTATTCAGTTTAAGTTCAGCAACTATGTATATAGTCATGTGCCAGGGTAGAAGTGGATAATAGAGAGATTCCACTTCAAATATGCTAGCAATGGCAATTGCCTTTCTCTTTGGGTCATTTCAATATTCAGAGTGTTCTAGTCCTAAGTCGTTATCTATCCAGCGAAAGAAACCATTTGTTCTGAATTAGAGATCAGAGACCATCGTGATTAGCTTAAATCTATGTCGTGTGCATCATTGTGTTTGAATTCACGCCTTTGTATGAATCAATGAACACTCAATGATTTTTCTTTTAGAGGCAATGTTATCCTAATAGTCTTGCTTTCATTTGCAGCCACAATCCCTGCAGTTTTTAGAAGTAACGTTGGCAGAGCTATCAGTTTACCACCATGGCAGAGACCCACAGTTACCTTAGTGTTCACCAATACCTGCTTCTCTTCTGAGCTCCTGGAAGCCTGTTCTTCCCAGTCTCCTGTGCCTGGACGGGGCCACGTCATCAGTTCTGGGTCAGTGTCACCCTCTGGGCTGAAGCTTTTAATTCCTGGTGTGATAGCCTCCTCTCATTTTTCTTTTTCATGATAATAAAGGAGGCGGTGCCTTCTAGATGTTGCAGCTTCTGAAGGACCCGGAACCACTCTCCACTTGGACAAGATGGAAGGCCATCGTCCGGAAAAGTAGACTGGGTTTGCAGTGGGCTTCACATCAGAAAGACATAAGCCATTCATGTGTTAAACTACAGAGATGTTGAGGTTGTCCCTCAGCGTCACCAAATTTATTTATTTGTGCTTTTTAGGGGCATATGGAATTTCCCAGGCTAGGGGTTTAGTATTTAAATCTTTCCACCAGCAAAAACAACCGCTGTTTAAGCAGCTACTAGCTATTATTTTACCCCTTCCCCATCATTTCTATAAGGCAAATAAACACCATTACAGTTTTTAGATAAGGAAACCAAAAATATGAGGTAACCACAGAGCCAGTTAGCAGAGGAGCCAGCACCTAGACCAGAACTGCCTGACTCCACTGCCATGCCCTCTCTGTGGCACCTGTGATTTCCCAGCTACACGGAATGAGTGACTCTCACGAGGGCGTCTGGGTGCACGCGGAGGCCCCTCTACCCCAGCTGGAACTGCCCTTTGGAGCTAATCTGTGCTGCAGCTCTGGGAGGTTCATTCCGGTCTCTCCGGACTCTGAGCACCTCCCTCCACTCCGCTGCTGTGACCTAGTCCAAGCCTTTCTCGCCTCTTGCCTGAGACAGTAGTGCCCCCTAACTGGGATCCTGCTTTGATCTTTTCCCCTGCATGCTTGTTCTCAACATGGCAGTGCTGTGACCCTTTAAAAGTCACACCACGTCTCTCCTTCGCTGAAAACCAGAGGGCTGCACATTTCACTTAGAGTAAAACCATAGTAGCTGTAGCTGCCTCAAAGCCTTGCAGCTCTTGCTTCAAGCTTCCTTTCCCCCTTCTCTGACAGCCACTCCCTTACTGCACTCCACTCCGGCCACAATGACCTACTTGCTTGTTGTCCAACTCAGCAGGCACGCCTAGAATTGTATTTTCCCAGCTAACCTACGTTTTACTCCCTGACTTCCATGTGTTCAGATATTGTCCTCCAAGTGAGCTCTGCCTTCACCTCTGTTTAATGTTACATGGCCACTCCCCAGCCCAGAAATCTTATTTCTTTCACAGCATTCATCTCTACCTACCATATGATGTCATTCATTTATATTATTTTGTTTACTCACTGGCTCCTCACATCCTCTTTTTCTTCCTCCCCACTGGACTGTAAGTTTTATGAGAGTAGGACTGTTAAAAAAATTAATAGACATTATTATAGGGGTTTTAGGTTTACAAAAATATGGAGCGGCAAGTCCCATATTCTCTCTTTCCTGCTGCCCCCACCCATTTCTCCTATTATTAACATCTTGCCTTGGTGTAGGACACTTGTTACATTAGATGAGCCAATATTGGTACCTTAGTAACTAAAGTCCATGGTTTACACTAGGGTTCATGCTTTGTGCTGTGTATTTTATGGGTTTGGACAAACATATAACAACATGTGTCCACTATGATGTCACAGAATAGTTTCACTTATCCTTTGTGTTCCATCTATTCATCTCCCTCTCCCTTCTTTTTCACCTCTTCCTCCCTCTCCGTCTCTCGCCTCCAACTCCTGGTAACCACCGATCTTTTTACTGTTTATAGCTTTGCCTTTTGTAGAATGCCGTAGAGTTGGAATCATGCAGTATGTAAGTTTTACAGATTGGCTTGCTCCACTTAGTACTACGCATGTGAGTTTCCTCCGTGTCTTTCCATGGTTTGATAGCTCATTTCTTTTTATGTACCAGTTTGTTTATCGATTCACCTGTTGAAAGACTTCTTTGATGCTTCCAAGTTTTGGCAATTATGAATAATGCTGCTATAAATATTCATGTACAGGTTTTTGTGTGGACATATGTTTTCAGTTCATTTGGGTAAATACCAAGGGCTGCCGTTGTTGGATCACATGGTAAGGGTATGTTTAGTTTCATAAGAAACTGCCAAACTGCCTTCCAGAGTGGCTGTACCATTTTGCGCTCCCACCAGCCATTAATGAGCATTCCTGTTACTCTACATCCTCGCCAGCATTTGGTGTTGGCAGGTTTTTGGATTTTGTACATTCTGATAGATGTGTAGTGGTATCTCATTGTTGTTTTAATTTGCATTTCGCTGATGACACATGATATGGAGCATCTTTTCATGTGCTTATTTGCCATCTGTGTTATCTTTGCTGAGGTACCAGTTCAGATCTTTTGCCTATTTTTTAGTTGTGTCGTTTGTTTTTTTATTATTGAATTTTAAAAGTTCTTTGTGCATTTTGGAAAAGTCTTTTAGCAGATTTTTTTTGCAAAGGTTTTCTGCCAATCTGTGAATTTCATTTTTATTCTCTCTACAATGTCTTCCACAGAGCAGAAGTTTTAAATTTTAATGAACTCCAACTTCATTCAATTTTTTCTTTCATGGATTTTTGTGCTTTAGGTATGAGGGTAGAATTTTTCACCTGTTTTTTTCATTGCTTTATCCTTAGCTCATAAAACACTTCTTGGCACATAGTAAGGAACCAATAAATATTTGTTGAATGACCAAGTGCTGTTACCTTGGGGAATTATATGCTTTCCTTTTTGTTTTTTTTTTTTCCCCAAGGGAAGTATTCATTTCTTGCATCACCCTTGAGAAGAAACCTCAGCTCAAAGCCCATGTATCCTACCCAAAGGATCCATAATGCAGATGTGAACATCATCTACATACATGAAAGGAATGGTGGCAGTTTATAGAGTGTGTACATTTTTTCATGATGATAAGGTTTTGGGTTACCTTATCACCTGAATGCCTTGGGTTAATGTGGGCTCTTCACGCTCTCTCAGGTTTGGATAAAAATGAAAATATAAGGCTAGAATTTATGACACACAGTATACCTGGTACATAAAGCTAAAGCATGGATTGTCTTTATGAAAGAGAACGCTCTTCTTTTTCTTGGCCAGAATGAACACGCTTCTGATTCTCTTAAAGAAATATCTTTGCTCAGTTGAACTGTTAAGCAGAGTCAAGAAAAGATATCCCACCAAGGACTGAGCTGTCATCTACTAAAAGCAAGAGAACTTCCTTCCTTCCTTCCTTCCTCCCCCCTTCCTCCCTCCCTCCCCTTCCTTCCCTCCCTTCTTCCTTCTTTCCCTCCCTCCTTCCTTCTTTCCCTCCCCTCCCTCCTTCCCTCCTCCCTTCCCCCTCCCTCCCTCCTTCCTTCTTTCCCTACCCCTTCCTTCCTTCCTTTCTTTCTTCCTTCTTTCCCTCCTCGCTTCCCTTCTCCCTTCCTCCCTCCCTTTTCTGTCTTCCATTCATGCATTCTTTCTTTCTCTGTTTTTTTTTTCTTCTGGGAGAAAAAATTTCAGTAAGTTTTGCTTACATCATGCAGCCATAAATGGAAAAAAAAACTGATGCATAAATATATGTATATGGGTAAAAGTCAGTGGTATAGGTGGAGAGTAATAGGAGTGGGAAAATGTTCCTGAATTTGTTATTTTTGGTGAAGAAGGAGAAATGCAGGTATAATCTTTTGGAGAGGGAAGTGGGGAGAGAGAGGTTCCAAGAAGCAGCCTAATAAGGTTTCATTATCTTTACCCATTAGAGGATATTGAAAACTCTGGGTATATGAAAGTATTCTGGTGCTAGATTTTCAACTTTAAATATTTAGAATTTTTTTTAAGGCAAAGATTCCTTTGCCTCAGGTATGAAAATGTCTTTGACTTTTCCCCATTTGCCCACCTCAACTACGGACAGACACACGGAGTTCTGGGAGATACCATGATGAGACAGTGAAAAGAAAATATTCTTTCATGAACAGTTTCAATTTTGTGTTTGTAGAGAACAAGGCTCAAGTTGGAAGCAGCCTGCACAGCACAAACAGGAGAGTGTAGCCTCCTGAGATGCTGGCCCTGGGCCCCTGGGAGCACACGCCTGGGAGGCGGTTGATGACAGTGAACTTCTAAGGGAGTGCCTGTGTTTATGGCAGCTCTGGAAGTGCACAATTTGGGTCCCCTCAAGGAAGAACTTGCTGTTTGGCTGCAGGATAGGTTACTGACTCTAGCTGCTAGAACCTTTGGGACCCACCTTGGATTCCTGGGCAAGGTCACCTCTTCCCAGGCAAGGTCACCTCTTCCCAAGCAGGCCTCACCCAGGCTTGTCTCAGAGCTCCCACTGGGTTGACCTTGGCTTTATCAGATCTGTACTGTGGTCTGAAATGCTCTAACACAGTCCTGCTTCCTCCTCCTTCCTGTCACTGGGAAAGCTCTATCTTCCTGGGGGTCCTGAAGCCCATCAGCCGTTCTCCTCACCCGTATGTGGCACCATTTTATCCTCCAACACATCACTGGCACCCCTGATGTCTCAGTGTCTGCTTCCCAGGCCCTAACTGACCATTTTTTCTTATCCATTTTTAAACATTCTGAAAAACTACCTGTATACATTGTCTGTTGTAAAAGGCAGCCTAGAAGTACATGGTGTAGAAGTAGATAAGCAGTATAGAGACAGTCACATCTAACACGCCGTGAGTTCTCCCCATTTCCAATTCTCTGCCTCCTGGAAGCCTTCATTGGTGTGTGTCCTTATGCACATTTATCTAGGTACATAACTATATAGACAATTTTTGTATTACACAAGTAACTTCATATTGCATATGTGGTTTTGCACCTAGATTATTCTCTTTTTGGCCATGCGCACAGCATGTGGAAGTTCCCTGCCCAGGATCAACACACACTAGAGCTGTAGCCAGAGTCCCAGCAGTGACAATGCTGGATCCTTTACCCAATGAGCCATGAGGGAACTCCTAGATTATTTTTTGTTTAGTAATATGTCAGAAATTTTCCCAGGCCAGGATGATGACTCTGCCTCCATCTTTTTGACAGCTGTCTAATATTCTATTGTGTGGAAATTCATGCATGTTTTTCCTTTCCACCCTTCTATTTCTTTGCTTTCTTCTCCCCGATTTGCTTTCTTTAAATGGAAAGAAATTATAGAAATTGCACACAGTAACCCAAATTCAAATGATGTAAAAAGAAAAGTCAGCCTTACCATTCTGTACCCTGTATGAAAATCCCACTCCCAGGAGACCACACCTTTTAATGTTTTTTTTTTTTTAAGTATAGTTGGTTTACAATGTTTCTTCAGTTCTTTTGTACAGCAAAATGAACCAATCACACACAGTTCCCTGTGCTATACAGTAGGTGGTTTCCTTTATAATTGAAGTGTTGTATTTTTATTTCTTTTCAAAGTTTTTATCAAAATAATAGTTACCATAGCTGAGAAAGGAAGTGGCAATAAGGACTTGTAATGGGTTGCAGTAATTTCATGGGCCCACAGGATGGAGCAAAGGCAAGAGCACATGCTCAGTTCACCATCTTGAACTAAAGTCCGACTGGGAAGGAGGTTAAGGCCGTGAACTCCACCGGTGGTCTGAGTTCCAGTTCTGACTCTGTCACCTCTGGCTGTGCAAACTTGGGCCCGATGTGCCTCCTTTTCTTCAGCTCAAATATTAGATTGAGGCGTTCTCTTGTGATGCAGCAGGTTAAAGACGAGACTTTGTAACAGCAGCCGCTTGGGTTGCTGCTGTAGTGCAGGGTCCGTTGCTGGCCCAGGAAATTCCATATGCCGTGAGTGCAGCCAAAATAAATAAATAAATAAATAAATAAATAAATAATAAAATAGTAAAATGCAATCGTTCCCTCACGCGTAGGATTTCCATGAATTAGAGAGAATAGCCTGTACTGTACAGCACGGCAGGACGTGGATTGCACCTGGAACACATACTGAGCCCAGGATGATCATCATCTTGGACCTCTTCTCAGTTATCAGTGTAAACGAGACTGCTCAGGGCTCCCTCCCAAAAATGTATGAGGACTCAGTTAATGGAACAGGGCATGTGGCAGCACCATTCCATGTAGCTGGCCTGTGGAGGTCTTCCTAGAGAAATGCCAGTTTCTCTCTCTCCTGTTAGGAATGGGTGATTAACTTGCACATGAGGATTTTCTACAGTTTTCTGTGGAAGCACCAACAGTCCCTGAGCTTCTCGATTGCTTAAAGAATGCTGTAGGGTGCTACAGTTGTTGCATGCCCCTAAAAACTTCTGTCTTTGATAAGCAAAAACTTTCCTAATTCTAACAGAGACAGAGAAATGCAGGAGGATGCACATTTCTTCTATTTCAGACTCATGTCTGATTATTCATAGCATGTCAAGACCAAGCCCATTTGTACTGATAAGTTGAAGGAGGAAATGCCATTTTATTTAACTTTCATTAGTATCACTTATTGATTTATCTTGGGCCACCTGCAGAAGTTCCCAGGCCAGGGATCGAACCTGAGCTACAGGAGTGATGATGCCAGATCCTTAGCCACCAGGCCACTAGGGAACAGCCTTATTTTTTTTTTCTTGGTTATTAGCTGTTCCAGTGTTAAAATTAATCACAGTTGACTTTCTTTAGGTCATATATACTTACTATTTTGATTGATTTGAAGAAAACATTCTAAGTATGAAGAAACGTGAAGATTTGGCATAATGTTTGCTCAGTTACCAGTCTTCCTCACGTACTAAGATTAACACCAAACTTTAAAAAAATTCCAATTATACTTGGACAATCTTCCCTTATTCTAAAATTAAATACTAAACTTTAAAAAACGTCCAATTAGACTGGCACGGTAAAAGATGTCTGTTGCAGCTTCTAACATTTATGATGTAGTTCAGGAAGATATTTCACATTTCTAGTTAATTGTCCAAAGTAAACAGGTCAGTGGATTCTGGGAGCATTGCCCATTTCAGGGAAGAATTATAGTTAAAGGGAAATACCACCAGCAACATCATAGAGCGTTAGCAATTTTGTGTATTTAGAAAAGCAACCATAGCGTAGAAAGAAAAGTCCTGATGACAAAGATATGTCTGATATTGGTGGATGGCATACTATTTGAAGTCTTTTCTTTCATCTCTCTAACTGGTTGGATTTGAATGATATTTGGCCTTCCAAGTATCTTAGGCTGGGTTTCCCAGGAGTCAACCCTAAGTCAAAGAGGCTTTTTTTTTCTTTTTTTAAGGATGTGCTTCCAGGAGAGACCAGCAAGGAAGTGAGTGAAACAGGACAGGGAATAGGAAGGTACCCAGCCAGTGCAATTTCAGCCTGATTTTGAGTGCACTTCCACAAGGGAATTCTCTAAATTGCCCTTGGGAGCGTCCTGCCCCGAAGGCTTTCATGTTTCCTCCTTAGTCAATCACTGGCAGCGTGAATGCCCAGGCACTTTCAGCTGCAGAGACAGCAGATCTGGTGGTTTAAGGAGTTTCCTCCAGGTCACAAATGTAAATCGTTAGCATCAAAGCACATAGCCGCTAGAGGAGTGTACATGGGACTGGTACCAGGAAACAGGGAATCTGGTCCAGGAAGAGTATCCATATCTGGTCAAGGTTGTAAAAATTCAGACTTGAATTCTAAGCCAGTTCAAACCAACCAATGGCATTAGAAAGAAAACTAGAGATGTGTTTTGGTCATACATATGCAGCAGGGCAAAAATAAAGCCTCGACAACTTAATATAGATTCGCTTTGAAATTTTCCATCTATTTGTGTTTTTTTTTTAAGTTCAGAATCCAATAGCCTCCGAAAAGATGACAATTTATGAGAATTTTTAGAACCAACATGACTGGGATTCACTATTTCCCAAATGGTTTGCCTCTTAGTACACGTGCCTCTTCTTTTTAGAGAGGTAGATTCCAATCGTACGGTTAATATTGATGGAAAATCTAATTTCTGCTGGGTAGTCTAAGGAATATAAGCACTGTTTCATTTTAGCTCTCAACTTGACTTCTAGTTTGGGGAAACAAAGCCATTGTGATATGCTCTCTTGTTGGCAAACAGGCAGGGGAGAGGGGGCAGCAAAGAGGGAGTTTCACAGGCTGCTCAGTGCATTGAGTTAAAACTCAGAATATGATTACGTGAGTTATATGCCCAATATATGCAAACTCTACCAACCTGCTAATGTGCATCAGCTGTCATCCATGTAGAACCCTGCGTCTCAGACTGATGCCTGGAGAGCTAACCTCATACCCAAGAGGTTTTGATTTAGGATGTCTCGGAGGGTCGGAGCATGCCTGGTAAGTTCCCAGGTGTTGCGGATGCTGCTGGTCCTCGGACCACACTTGGATTGTATCTTTATACAGACACATTTGCAGGCTATTGGATTTGTTTTTGTTTTTATTTTTATTTTTGTTTATTTATTTATTTATTTACTTATCTGTTGTTTTTAGGGCCACACCCGGAGGCATATGGAGGTTCCCAGGCTAGGGGTTGAATCGGACCTGTAGCCGCCAGCCTACAACACAGGCACAGCAACGTGGGATCCGAGCCATGGGTGTGGCCATATTAAAAATAAATAAATACATGAAAAAGAAAGAAAAGAAAGAGAACCCCTGATATGAATCAAGGAAAACCTGGGCTCCAAGGTCACATTGAGACCACTAGACACAGATAATAAATTTTATTTCTTTTTTTTCCTTTTTGGGTCGTACCAGCAGTATATGGAAGTTCGCAGGCCAGGGATTGAATGCAAGCTGCAGCTGAGACCTACGCCACAGCAGTGGCAATGCTGGATCCTTAACCCACTGTGCCAGGGCAGAGATTGAACCTTTGGTGTTGCAGAGACAGTGCTGGAGCCTTAACCCACTGTGCCACAGTGGGAACTCCTGAGAACAGATTTCTAGGGTAGGAATGGGGAGGCTGCAGATAAAACCAGACTGGGGAAAAGGGACTACTGAGATGTTTCTCATGCTGAAGAGGTTGTGGATGCCTTGTGCTCCTGGGGTTTAGCAAAATACAATTTAAAAACACCTGCATTTGTGTGTGGGTATGTAGAGAAAGTAAGTTCACGAGTTAAAGGTACTCTTTAGAAATCTGAGGTAGTGGAATGAGCCAGAGAATCCTGGGGGAACCCATCTTGGCAAATAAAACCCCTGGATCTCTCTGCAAGTGCAATTCTCTGCCCCAGGGGCATAGCACCCTCTGCGTTGTGGAAACAGATGCTCCCATTATGAAAGCATCATGGAAGCAGCTTCAATTTCCCCATCATTTGAAAATTCAAACTCCTCACATTAGCTTGGCTTGCTGACAGGTGGGCCAGGTTTCCAAGTTTTTCATTCTATGTGAGCTGGGTTTTTATGCAGCGTGGACTGAATGAGGAGTCAGTGAATGGCCTGGGGGAATGCTCTAAGACAAGGAAATACAGCCGGGACGATCATTTAAGACGAGAGTTTTTGAAACCCTGGACGCTGTTTTAACTTGAAACTGCAATTATGAAAGTATATAATTGCAAAGCCGTAGCATTAGTCCTAGACCTCAAAGAATATTCAGGGGATGTTTGAATATGTTCTATGAGGTAAACCCATCATTATAACATATTATCTAAAAATCTGAGCTCATGGGAGATTTCCTAATGTAGTTATTACAATTTTATGCTTTTTTTCAGAGTCTTTTTCCTTATTATCTGGATTATTTATAATTGCTTTTTAGAGTAACATTCCACTCCAAAGTATTAAGTACTTCTACTTAAGTTTTAGAGTCTCCATTTTATGGAACCATGATGAATATTTTCAATCCCATTTTCCCTAATGTTGATGATTTCAGTGACGTTTTCCTGGTAATTCAAAAGGTGATAAGGTCACTTTCTGCCTGTCTCTTCATCTGCTCACTTCTAAACACGGATCAAAATTAGGTTGACAGCACTTGTTCCTTAAGTACTTTCTAATCTCAGGAGATAGCTTTACATTCAGTTTTTCAGTAAAATTTATTTTATAGTTGCTACAGTTTCTTAAGCTTTTCTTTGTTTCCTTTTTTAAAAATTGAGGTATAGTTGACTCATAATACTATTAGTTTCAGGTACATAATACAGCAATTAAATACATTTATATATTACCTAGCTTACACAGTTCTTACAATATTATTGACTGTGTTCCCCATGCTGTACATAATATTGCTGTGACATTTATTTTATAACTGGTAGTTTGCACCTCTTAATACCCTTCACCTATTTCACCATCTTCCCACCCCCACCCTCTCTGGCAATCACCAGGTTGTTCTATCTGTCAGCCTGTTTCTGTTTAGTTATATATGTTCATCTGTTTTGTTTTATGGATTCCAGATATAAGTGAAAACATACAATGCTTCTCTTTTTTCTGTCTGACTTATTTCATTGGGCACAATATTGTTTAAGTCCATCCATGTTATTGCAGATGGTAACATATCATTCTTTTTTAGAGCTGAGTAATATTCCACTGTGCGTGGGCATGTGTGTGTATGTGTGTGTGTGTGTGTGTGTTTATACACACCACATCGTCTTTATCCATTTATGTGTTGATGGACACTTAGGTTGCTTGCATGTCTTTGCTATTATAAATAAAGCTGTTATGACCATTAGGGTGTATATATCTTTGAAATTCTGGAGAATCTGGATAGGCAACAATCAATGGAATAACTCTTTAGATGGGATAATAAATGAATATTAATCTCAATTTAAGCAATAACGTCTGTATTTTTCATGGGGGGAGGCAAGGCCACTAGAAGTTCTTAAGGAATTCTACAGTGCATGGTTTTTGGCACACAACTACAGATTACATTGTCACCAAAATGTTTGTAAGACTATGTACAGATGCAGAACAATAAAACACGTGTCTATTTTAATTCATGCATTTTGCATAGAAGGTTGAATTACATACTACAGAGGTCCAGGCAAAAGCTGGTTTTAAATAGCACCTGTGCACAGAATCAGCCGTTCCAACTGGTCTGCCATAAGCTGCTGGGAAATGGGTGAAGGCTATCAAAAATATTTCCAGATAAAAGTGCAGATTATTGACCGATAAAACTGCAGAATGTTTACAGATAAAAGTGCAGATAAAAGCTTTGCAGGAATTCCCATTATGTGTTCAGTGCATTCCGAGCCTAACTAGTATCCATGAGAATGAGGGTTTGATCCCTGGCCTCACTCAGTGGGTTAAGGATCCTGAGTTGCTATGGCTGGCAGCTGAAGTTCCAATTTGACTCCTCGCCTGGAAACTTCCATATGCCACAGGTGCTGCCCTCAAAAGAAAAAAAAAAATCTTTGCCAAAAGTTGTGAATACAGTTGGAAATTTCTGCACTAAGAATACAATTTGAGAAGAAAATTTAGCTCGTTTTTCAGGCAACCAGGCAGTAGGACTATCACTCTGCCTATTCTAGAATTGCATAGTATATCGTTATTTAAGAATTAAGTGATTTTTAAATTAATGTGCTAATTTATTCATCTTCCAGAGTTTGAGATAAAGAAAAATAGGACCCCAAACCCCGGTGGTCCTCAGACTTACCTGGCTTGCCTGCCTGTGGATGCTCTTAATGCAACCCGTCAGAATGGCACACGAACGCCTTCATCTCAGAAGCAAAGAACAACGTTGTTGTCCCAGGGAACAAGCTTGAATAACATCCCTGCAACGTTCTCCAAAACTTGTCCCCTGAGTTCATTTTGAGACCTTAGAAGAGAAACCAGGCGCAGCCTCATACACTCCTGGTTTGGGTTCTAAAACGATGAAATGAGTGAGGATAAAGGGGCTTCTGACACAGCTCTCAGTCATGGGTGCTGACCGGTCACACATCTGTCAAAGTCACAATCAGCCCAGGGACCTAATATCTTTGAGGAAATAGAGAACTTCTCTTTCAGGAGGACTTAAAGAGACGAATTAAGGATTGTGAGTAGGATTTTAAACACCTACAACTCCGGTTTAAATCTTCTCACTGGAAGACAGATGGGTCTCCGGCGTCACGAGTTCAGGAAGGAGTGTTCATTGATTGTAAGAGCTGAGGAGACAGAAAAAAATGATAAAAGATCTCCAGGGGACATCAACCGATTGGCCTGCTCTTTGAAACTCTCTCCCTTCCGTGGTCTGGAGATTCATCCAACTGTCAGGGGCGCTGGTGCAGCCCTGTCTTTCCCACCCTGCCCTCCCTCATCCCTGCTGCACTTGCCAGCTATTCCAGAAAAGTCCATATTCCAGTTGCTGGGTTTTTTGGATGTCTGTACCAGCAACGCCTTCTACATTGGTTTGTGCATTTCCTCTGGTGAGTCTGAAAGGTTCTAACACTGCACAAGCAAAATGACAAATGGTATGGTTGTTGGGAGGAAGTGACTTGTGTTAGAAATACAATGAGCTACCTGAAGACCCTTCTTTAGGTTTTACCGGTTCCCTGGTCTGGTCAGGCCATGTGGGCAGCAGAATCTGGGACCCACATAGCAGGGAGAAGTCATTCCGTGCCCAACAGGTTTATCACAATGTATCAGGAATTGCTTATTTCAAGACACTATGAAAAAGAGAATGCATAAACTAGTTGGCTTGAATACACTGTGAAATTAAAATTACATATGTCTTATAATGAGGGGGCCTGAAATCTCTAAATTCAAGTATGGTAAAAACATATTCCCCTCATGAAGAAAACTCCTGATACATTTAAGAAGCTAGGGGAGATTAATTCTCTCACCTCCCACAAAAAAATGTTGACTGAAGACGTCTGGCTGGAGAGGCGAAGCAAAGAGAGGGTTCAAAGGGTAGGTTACTTTTAAAGGAAGAAAGTGAACAACCGGGCCTGTTGAACAGTCGTGGGAGATGAGTGACAAGTGGACATGAAAAATATCTCCTTGGTGATTCATCCCACGTTAAGGTCATCTCTGAAGCCCGGGGCTAGTTCTGGGCAGGGTGTGGCCCCCAGCCATCCCACCAGCTCTGAAGCCCTCTGGTATATTTTCTCCACCTTCCAAGCCACAGTGTCTACACTCTGTCATCCAAGCTTATGTGCATAAGATCTACGGGCTCACTGCTCTGTGCTGATCCTGTGTCTGAGAACGCCCCTCTGTGTAGCCAGGCTGGGACCGCACTGCCGTTCCCAGAAGCATGAGTGAGTCGGTCTACGAGCATATCACTGCCCTCAATGGCCAGTGTGGACTCTTTCCTATGACAGTTACACTGGTCCTGAGTTTTGTCTGGGCATCCTTGTCAGGAAGCCAGTTTCCATGGGATGTTCCTTCACCTGGTAAGGACTAGAAACAGGCGAAGGGTGAGTAATGAGACTCTGATGGCCTTTGGAGTGCTTCCATGGCCGGGCTTCTTTCAGAAGGTCCTGGACTGTGTTCCCATGTCTGCTGCCCACAGGAGAGGCTGCGGAGGACTGAGGGCTTCTGACCCCACCGCCTGGCTCCGGGAGAGTCTATGACAGACAACCAGGATCTCTCTGCCTGTTCCTCACCATGTTCCACGTGGCATTAACCAGCAGTGAAGGGGTCTCTGAGCCGAGCTGCAGAAGCAGAACTGGTATCAAGGATTTGAGTGCAAGTAATTTGTGCTGAGAGGCGACCCCAGGAAATATCAGGCTAATCCCAACGCGGGAACTCTGGAACCTGGCATGGATTATGTGACTCAGAGTTACCCCACCTGAGGAGGAGAGGTCAGGCTTTTTTCTATGTGACCTCTTCTTGGTCTTTGGTGGAGGGCTTTTGGGGGAGGGTAAGTTAATTCACCTCTGGCATTCCAGCCTACTTCCGGGGAGGGCAACATGGGCTCTTGCAGCCAGAGGGAACATTTTAGGCACCACCAGGCAGATGTTGGCAGGAAGAAGTCAGGCTGGTGTATACTGATGGGCTATGGAGGAGGAATGCGGGGGGGCCCTGACAGCCTCGTAAGTCCTCCGAGCTCCCTTTTTCCACGTCCACTCGTTGCAGTCTCTAGGGAGCCTTGCTTCAATGACTGGGTGGCACTGGACTTGTTTCAGGCACACTCAGACTTGGTGGAAGTGGAAGTTAGACCTTCTGTGGACCTCAGACGTACTCAGTCCTGTGGGGGGGTTTCCTGTGTCCCTGGCTCATGGAATCCAGGCCTAGACAGCTCAACAGAGGTTGTTGTCACAAGCCAAGTGGTTCCTTTAAGACTTTCATGGGGGAATGGGGCACCCTGAAACCAAATCCATATGCCTGACACCCGGAATCTGCCTCTGTTCCCTCCTCATCACACCAACTCAGTTTTGGAACTTCCTTGATGTTTCTGGGACCCTCTGAGAGCAGCCCCCATGAACCGCCCTCAGCTTCTCTGTTGTTGGCCTGCATGTGCTGCAGGTGGTCTGAGCTTCACTCAACACAGTCTTGACATGAGAAGCTCACACATATTGGTGGAGAAACAAGGCAGGGAGGTGAGCCTGTACCTTCAAGAGCTCAGACGGAGTTCCCTGGGTTCCAGTCCCCAGCTCCCAACGGGCCTTCTTGGGTGCTGAGCAAGGGGGCCCTTTGGCAGGACTGTCACACAAAGATGGCGCCCAAAGTCTCTACGTAAGAGCGCACTCAGTCTTCAGGAAACTAGAAGAACCATGCCCCCTTTATTGCAGCCTCTGCAGCCTAAAGACCAAAAGTTGTTGTTTTTAATTAATCAGTCCATCAGCTAAGTAACAAATGTGAATGAGCCACCACTGTTTGCCAAGCAAAGCGGCAGATGCTGAAGGAAACACACAGATGTT